>LVVV01432284.1:0-15806 GCA_001676325.1 Amphinemura sulcicollis
AAGCTATTTGTGAGCACAGTCGTGAGCTTTTATGCGATTGATGCGATATGAAGATGCGAAAGTGTTACTTTGGAATTATTTTAAGATCTTAATGTTGCTTTCGCAATTCGTCGTAGGCTTTAAAAAATCGATTGACAAAATATTTCATACACACAAGACAAAAAGAAGAAAAGAAATATTTAAATAAAAAATATTTTTTTTAAACACGTTTTTAAGACAGACTAAAAAGGAAAAAATTATTTTTTCTAGCCCCATGCAGAGTCTTAATCCCATACAGAATACTTGCAAAACTTATAACGAAAATGTTTCCTAGTCCCAGGCAGTTTTCTTGCAAGATTTAAAACAAAAAACGTGGGGCGCGAGATAATAAAGTGGTGTGGAGAGAGAGAGAGAGAGATAGTAGCTACTCGAAAAACTCGCACAAAAGTTCGTTTAATTTGCAGTGTAATAAAATTGTTAGTGACATAGGCGAACATCACGCCACGTTTTTTGTTTTAAATCTTTCAAGAAAACTGCCTGGGACTAGAAAAAATATTTTGCACTTTTTAGTCCGTCTTAAAAAAGTTTTTTTATTTTTTTATTTTAATTTAAATATTTTTTATGATTAATTTTCTGATGTCACATCGAATCTCGTATTTGCTGGTGCTGTGGTCTTAGAAAGTCGCAAACTACAATCGGGTGCAATAACAACGGAGGGAGCTATAAACTCAAAATGTTTCCGATTTGGCTTTCGTTACTTTATAAAAATTCCGCAATGTGAAGATGTTTGTCAGCATCTTTAGCCTCGGTTTGTTGCTCACATGACTAGGTTGGTATTCCTTGTCCTGACTCGGATCTTGTATGAAAGTAATATCGATGAAATTGGTTTGAAGGTTGACTTTCAGCGTCATCCAGTCTTCGACAAGGTTAAATTGGGGTTGGGAAGGATTCAATTTGGTTCAGCTAATTGAGGTGCCGAAATGTACCTTCGGGGTTGGTAATACACCCGAAACCTTTCCTGAAGACAACATTTTGACTTCAAGTGAAGAGTAGCTAATTTTTATATTCAGCGACATTTTCGTTTGAAGGATCTTTATTTTTAATTTTGGTTTCTTAGTAAAATGTTGTATGGCATCTAAAATTTGGCACTAACATCAACTTTGGGCTTCTGCCCTATCCTTCTCGCCACGCCGACGCCTCTGCTGTTTACGCAATAAGTGCGTAGTTAAATTGCTCCCAAATGACACACAAATTGTCTGCACGATTCACGAATGGATCAACGAGCAGACTACAGCTGCGAAACACATTGCCGCTCATGCCGAACAACATTTCTCTTTCGATTTTCATTGGATAAGTCTTGTGTGAAATTCGACGTTCGTATTAATTATGTCATTGACGATTGTTTTTTCGCCCAAGTACTGTCCTCCTCCCTGCCCCCCCTCCCTCCCCCTGCCCCACCCCCCCTCCTACTCGCCACCCCGTCTCATGGTCAGGAAATTGCTACTTAAAGTCATTACTATGGATGCAATGATGATATTATGCGTCATCACAGGTTCCCATCTTCTAAAACGTACTATGTATATTGATCTTATTTATACGTCACGCTTTAGCGAAGAAACGTCACTCGCCGCAAGGGGTATCGATTTTTTTCGAGGGTGTGCATGGTGACTCAGCCCTCATAGATGTTACTTATTGTATGTGCATAGCTATGCTGTTTGCTTTAGTTAGAATTCTCATGTCAATTAAGTAACGACAGAAGAAAGCGTTAATGAAGGGTGGAGGAGCAGAGACGGAACGTTGTGCGCGTGCTCGAGTTAGCTACAGTGTTCGACGGAGATCGAGAAGTTCGTAACTTCTTGTTGGTACAGAGAGTGCCACTTCTGTGTGCTGTGTGCTGTGTGCGGCCAGTCAATAGCGGTTGGTAGATCGGTGCGGGCGTTTTGCGGCAGATCGGACTTAGAATCGAGCGTGCTATAGCGACAACTAGTTTCAGAAATGCATATTTTTGCTTCTCGTTGACCAGTTTTGTGAGTGACCCGATGTGACAGCAACGATATTCAAGTACTGACATCTACTCATTCGCTCCGTTGACTTTAGCCATGAAGGAATCAAGTATGACATAATATCGCTTGTGACCAAACCAGGCCTATCACATTAATAGTTTAATACAATATGGTTTCTAATTTGTAACATAATCCTTACTCTCGGAGAGAAAATCTTGTAATCGTGTAAATTTTGCGAATGACGTGACTTGTACACACTGACAGTGCGATCACAATTGAACAGCTCTGAAAGGATACATTGTCAACAGGATATTCTAATCAAGTTTTCGGGTTTATTCATATTCGCTCACATTTTCTTGTTACATTGTCTTAAAAGATTGCCACACCTAAAGGGCGTTAAAGTGACTTCAATTGCAATACAATTATGGCGCTGTAATAATGATGATGTATCCTTCGTTAGTGTACTAACTAACCAACTAGCCTACGCTCATAACAGAATGTCAACAATAGACAAAGCAAACATGAATGCTCTGATTGTTTTATGCTACGTTTCTCATGTCTGATGTTTGCGTGATTTTCTAGTCTAAAATGACGTGCAAAATCTAACCCACGGAGCAGCAGGATCCGTATTGATCGACATCTAGTATAGAGCTATGGGGGTTACCCCATATGGATGTGATAGGTCTGGGCTCACAGTAATCAGACATAATGTCTGTGTCTTAATTGGTTGACGTCGAGATTAATAAGTCTTAATTTTCTTGTCGAGATGATGTGACTCGCGGATAAGTCTAAATTTTCACCCGCGATGCGGGTAATCAAAGGTCAACAACAGCAGAATGGTAGACCACCACCTCACAAATACAAAGGTACGCCTTGCTCTAAATACATTATAGTCCCGATTGATTTGAAAATGAATGTAGACACTAGACAGTATGTTACCTCATCTTTGGCTTGATTGTCTGATCACGGTCTTTTTTAAACCACGCCTATAATTATAAGACGTTAATGAATGGTAACTCATCAGTGGACATTCGTGTAACAGACATACACAGATCCGTTCGTGTGACATTCCAGATGTAAGGTACCAACACCCATACATTTGGTGTGTGTAATGCACTTTTAGGGTAGTTTATTAGTTTCTGGCGGATGAATCATCTCCCCTACAGCAGTATCGACTCGCGCGTTTCTGAGATACGAGGATGTTTTCTACCACGGTAGTCAGTGGTATCTATGTGTTGCAGCTATTGTATAGATAGATAGACCTTAGACTGATAGACTGTAGAGTGTAGCAATCTAAACACCGAGGGTTGGTTTTTGAGGTAGGCTTGTCACCTGACATTCGATGTTACACCGTTTATGTTGGAATGTGAAATGGATTTCTATTCCTTTACAGCATGACCTCAGATTTATCCTGTCCCGGGTAGGTTTTGTATTGGTTAATTGGCTGCTGACAAATACGTGGTATTTGTATTAGCACATATTATTATAACTGAACATAAACTGACCTAACATTAGGAATTTAAAAATAATAACTGTAAACAGTATGACAGGAATCAGGGATAGTGTTGCGTAACTTTGTTCGTTGCATTACCAATTTGTTTAAAGAGCATGGAACGAGTCTAATGCCATAGACACGCCATACTCCAACGCTATTTAAATGTCCTTGGAGTCAAATAAATACACAATGCCATTTGTTGGGGCAGCCAGACCTCACATTCATGTGCACCCTACGTTCCTCAGACGTGTCTCAATTCTCAAATTTCGAGTAAAAAAGTATGGAACCCATCCCCAGTTCTTGCCGATACAGTCAAAGTTGTGTGAAGGTCACAGGACATGCTTTCTTAATTTATAAGATCAAGTCTATTTTTCGCAGCTAACTACTAACATCATAGAATTTTTTGATTCAGCTCAGGTAGAAATGACCTTCCTCAATTGGCGCTGGGGGTAGGCACTTACGTAGCAATTGACGGTTATACTTTAATGACATGATTGACCAACATGGGAAACATGGGTGATGAAGTGTATAAGACATTCCCAAATTTGCCAAAGTGTTAGCGAATTGCCGACTGATTATTTTTGGTATCGTGGAAACTATTTTGCACTAAAGCACATCAAGTCTAATGCTAGTTTCTATTCCGTTTCACGAGTGGGTTGCACCGTCTTGTGGTACATTCAGAGAAACTTTCAGTTGGCGCTGCGCTGTCGTGTGCAACAAATTCGAATTGAGAATGTCCGCTCAGTTTTTCGATCTTGAGCGAAGTTATAATGCTCATGTTAAATGTGAGCCTTCTGTAGCGAGACATACAAATTCGGGATGAATTTTAAAAGCTATTTGGATTTGAATTGAAAAAGAGATTGGGAAGAGATTTGAATCTTATTGTGCTAACATGTCCTGTATCCCCATCTTGAAATTTCGATGAAACTTCATCGAAGTTTCATTCCAATGATCAATGGTCGATCTAACTTATCACGGCTGCCTGTGTGCTGGATATGGAAATAATACAAGAATTATTTCAGGCATTACTTTATTTATGTGGTTTCTACATCTAGAGACTCTCTGATCTGCCTTGCGCGGCCTCTTCGAAGCAAACCACTCAAACCAGTCACAAATAAATGGAATTCCCAGTAAATCCAAGAAATACTAACTAAGGGAAGAAAAAGTCTTGACTTCCAAACATTACTTGCGCCTTGAAAATTCCAATAATTATGGTAACTAGTAACTCCAATACGAGTGCCTTCCAGACCAGGCAAAATCGCAATACCAGACGCGTGGTCGGGCGCATTTGCCACAGAATTTATGTCGAGTAGGTACTAACCAGAGTTATCATTACTCACATTCTTGGCGCGTTGTTTCGGAGCGTTAACTTGTGAATTTGACATTTGCCTACAACTCAATTCATCTATGACTGAATTAGTGTGACTATTTTTAGTAATTTATTTCATTTCAGAAATAAGCAATATGTTTGCTTTGAAAATTTAAGGATTCCATTTGCAGGTGGTGGCATTTTGGCTGCGATGGGAAGGGGGGGGGGGGGGGGGGTGATAAATAGTTTTGCCACCACTGGTTGATTGATTGATTTTTGGAGTTTGCACTGCTTTGACAACTGGCTCTCCAACATTTGTCTAATGGCATAGTGCCCCTGGTGTATTGACTTCATCAAGTTGCTTTATTCTGGCCATGAAGACTGTACAATTCCCAGACATCTTGGTATAATTCCAAGTTGTGAGTGCATAGCAACACATAATGAAAATTAACATGATTATGTTCTTGCTTACAGGCGTTAAAATGAGTGTCGGTGAGGATTGCAACTCCAACCAAACAACTGATGCCAACATTACATCCTTTGGCTCTACTGCCGGAGATGAGTACCAATGGTTCCTGGACTACACCTCCCAATCGCAGCATCAGCCTACTAGCGTGCTTTCATCCCTTGCTGCCTGCGAACAGCTCAGCTACTACAATGACTTGGCCCTTGCAGAGGTCGACATGGAAGACTTCAGGACAGAAGACATACATTCAGTGTTATCTACGCTTCCAGCAATGTGTTGTCCTCAGATCCAGGTATGGTACCTACCTAACATAAATTGAGAAGGAATTAAGTTCGGTGGCTGTTCAGCGTTTATTGGGAGTGGAGCTCAGACTCATTTACCACTAGTGGTTTATAACTCGAGATGGAAGTGTCTAGCGTAGGATTGCTAAGGTCCAAACCACCAAGGGCACCTTGTTGGATGAACTGCATTTACAAATATCTATTAGACAATAGAAAATTCTATCTGTAGCACCTAGCATGATCTGGAATGCCCTAAAAATGGGAAATAAATTACTATAATTATCTTTCATCACTAATAAATTTATGTTCCTTAGTGGAAGAAATAATCTAAAGTGTAGTACTATCTGTTGGTGTGATAAATTATGGGAAGCCAAAACCCCAAATGTCGAATATGCCAAATTTGGATGCACGTTGATTGATCCTTTTTCTACTACTACTACTACTACTACTACTTCTACTACCGACATTCTTCTGTTCCAGGCGGAGCACGAAGGAGAAATGTACGCCAGTGTGTCTGGATCGTTGATGTGCCGCTACGATCTCGACACATCTATCAGTCCGCACAGTTCTTCCCATGGCTGCGATGAGTCTGCTGGCTCTACAATGTCCATCTGCAAGTCCGAACTCCTCTTCTCTCCCGTTAGGGAATGCCCTATTCCAGTCGCAGGCAACTTCAGTGTCGACTCCCTGGACTGTGATGACCTTCTCATCACCTGCCAAGCAAACAAAGACAACTACACAATTGCATTCGAAGCTTCTGACGAATCAGAATACAGGTGATTATCATAAAGCTTCTGTTCCTGCAAGATACCCATTTAATTGTTTCATTGTTTTCCTGCAATCTAAAATAACATCCCGACCATTTTTCAGACCTCTGTCTTGCCTGAACGTAGGTAATGAAGCCAATAATCCCTTGCTTTTAAGTACCTACCTTTTGAAAGATCTATTGTTACTTGGCTGTGGATATATTCCTTCTGCCCATAGTCCAGTAAATGGTCATATCGAGAATTTAGCCTATCCCTGCACACTCAAGTTCCATCAGTTGACTGGAATGATTCATTTTTTAATTATTCCCAATTATTGGTTTTCAGATACAATGGAGCAGAAAGTGAGGCTGGGAGCTCGCGCTCGGAAAAGTGGCCAGAAACTCCACGGAAACCTCTCGACACCTCGATGGCACGTTCCGAGTCCATTTACACAACTTGGAGCAAACTGCGGCAACGCTCTAGCGCATTGCAAATTCGACGGCACGGAAACACCAACATGTGTCTTCAATGTCCACCGTCAGACCTTAAGAGTCAAAGTCTACCGAATCTCTCACGCCGTCAACTGGCGAAGATGACCACATCTGAAACGCGTTGCGTAAAGATCTATGACATGCAGAGCTTGTTGTCAGATACAAATAGTTCCATTAGCTGCGGGTCGAACTCAAAGAAGAGCAACTTGAGTTTGATAAAGCTCTTCATGAAGCAGAAGAGCTGTAGCAATGAAGGTGTGTTTGATAGCTAATTATGAATTTTGTAACACTTTACTTGCTTGCTTTAATTACTACCAACTAATGGGATTTAAAAAAATGTTTTCAGGCATGTCCGTGTCTTCAGTGAGTGAGTGTTGGCCGCTTTCAAACAACAGCCAGTCTGACAGCGACTTCTATGCCCCTGACGCATTCAACAAACATCGGATCCCACAGACGGAGGAAACGGACTGCATTGGCTTCGAAGACAGTTTGGTCGCGGAGAGAAAGCATGGACTGATAGAGGAAGAGGATGAAAGGTCAGCATCTGTGGAACAAATATCTGAATCCATTAAAATAGATGAATCCATTTTGGATCTGGAAATGAGTTCATCATCTAGTCACCACAGTAAGCCAAAGTGTAGCATAAGATTTAATGTGAATAACAACAACAGTATTGAGCGCGTGATGTCTCCAGCAAAGCAAAGGTTTTGCCGAGGACAAAGAACTCAGACGAGGAAAGTGAGTGAAGGTAATTCCCCGGCGTCTGGTTCTTATACGTGTAGTTACAGTTCAGGAGAAGAGACGGAAGCCACGAAGATCAGGGTAGTTCCGTCAGTGACTAGTCACACGCAGGCGACACAGATTCCACTGCACTTGATCGATCGCAGCATCCAAACGTCTTGCATCGCCGATGCAAATGACGGGGCCCCATTCCAGTTGCTTGAGAGCCCCAACGGCACGTCCCTAGTTAAACTGATTGTGCCCACGGATGATCAAAAGAAGAAGCCCGTATATGTGTTTTATCCCAACTACACTTTGCCAAATTTGGACTTTTTGAGGGAGAAACGAAAAGATCTGGATGTCGAACAAGTTTATCTATTACCTCAGAAATTAGAGAAAGAATCTCCTATCGACAAAACACCTCCGAGCCTTCCCACGAAACCTGAGCGAAGGTTTTCTCCGGCAGACATGACCGCATTATGCAAGAAAGGGTTTGGTCATGTTCAAGACTGGGACTCTCTCACTTTCCTGCTGCCTAGAGAATACAGGCAGATCTTATCAGATATCCCAGAGATTATGTCACACTTCAAGGAGAAAGACGAAGAACTGAAGCCGTTGTTCTGCGTTTCCCCTCGTTCAAAGGCTATGAAAACGCGACCTTTGAGCTTCGATTGCACGGTACTGGAATCGAATGATACCAAATCTAAAGAGGGATCTTTCTGGCCATCATATAATACTCGAACAAAGCCACGACCTAGAAGTCTGGATTGTACAGCAATAATACCTGGAAATACTCAGCAAATATCCTCAACCTCAAGCTCAGCCACTCAGCCATCATCTGGGTACAGGGGATCACCGACAATGCTCACAGATTCATCCCAAAACCAAACTGCATACAATCCACTCTTCGTCTACAATTATGACTCGGCAAGTTTGGAATCGAGCTTGTTCAGCAACGCAACACCCGATAGAAAATCGCAAGGCGTTCCTAAGAGAGCCATCGGCAGCAAGAATTTGCCACCACGAAGCATTCTACGCAATATCCCAGAGCACTACAACTGCAAGAGCCACAAGAACGACGTGAATAAACGGTACAGTATGTTCGAACTTGGAACAGAAAATGGTGGCCGAGGGGGTTGCAAGAGACGTTCATTCAGCGTGGACTGCGATGAGAAAGACGTAGATGAGATGGAAGATGAGGGTGTAGATGCAGGCACTGGCACCGACAGCTCAGTGGAAGAAGCTCATCACAATGCATATAAAGATGCTGATCTCGAGATGATTCGGCTGGAGGAGCTCTTGCATCTGAGTGGAGTGTCGGCTCTAAAGAGCTCAACCGAAAACCTGACTTTTGATGACACGGAAATGTCCAAGTTGCGCCTTCAGGTACTTAGCCACTTTCATTCTGACTGATCCACAAATTTTGTTTCCTGTGTTTGTTGCTGATTTTCTTGTTTCTATTAGGTGAGCAAGTTCTTGACGATGCAGGATGAGACGTGCTGTGCTAATTTGTTGGAATGTGGGCGGAAGAAAACTGTGAGCTTTGCTGAATCGAGAGATGCGGCCGAGGAACACACTCCTGTTGACTCAATTAGTAAAAAAGGTAAAACTCTCATTTTGAATGATTAAATGTTTTGTGAGTCTATAACCTTCTGCAGGAACTGCAATTTAAAATTTTTAAACTTTGCGAACAAACAAAACTTTGGCTTTGTCAAAGTTATGCTATCTGGCACTGATTTCCCTCAAAATTTATAATTGTTATTTAGAAAAATGACTGTAAAAAGAGAAAAATAAATTTTAAAGGGTTTTTTTTAATTGCAAAAAATCACTTGGCCTGAAAGTAAACCCCAAAAGCCTAACTAAGGACAAAAAAAGCCAAACATCTTGATTACCAAAATCTTTGGGTTCTGTGTCGCATAATACAACCTAACCACTGACTGAGGTGTCGTTTTTTTTTCCAGCCGAGCTCATCCGAGCAGTGAGTTGTTCTGTGGAGCGGCTTGTAACTCATTTCACAGCTGCTCGCGACAGCAACCATTGCACCGAACTCGGAGACTCGAATCTTACCCCCGCAATTGGCCATCTCCTTCTTAACACGCTCTGCGCGTCTCTGTATGCAGTCATGAGCCACGGGTTGAAACCATCGATTCAGACTACATTTGGAGTAGCAACCAACTCGGTCTGGCAGGTAAAATGGTTTCTTGAGACCGTCTTTCACTTTATATTTATGTGGGTGATGATACCCTATTACTTTAGTGGCAAGTAATTAGCTGACTCTTAACTTTTTCACCTCACAGTCAAAGTGAAATGTGTTTAACCTACGACCTTGACGCCAACTTTGCACTTTTCTTCCACAAGGTGATCGAAGCCACGGCACAACAGGGTCCATTGGCGAAATCGCTTAATGATTTGGTGCTCACCATCAACACTGAGCATGGTCTAACCGAAGGACTCATCAAATTCAACGCCTTCATCTTTGGATTACTGAAGTATGTTCAACTCTATACCCCTTATGTGAGCAAACCAAGTGTGCAGACAAATCAGTTGTTTATGATATTTTCTTTACGTTTTAAGTGTGGGTGGCGTAGACGCATGGCTTGGATTCGTGCGAACTCGAGACAGCGTGTTGCGCAAGCATTACAATGCAGACGGATTGTTTGTGATGGCGAACACAACCGGGGCAGCAGCTCGAACGCTTACTGACCAACTTCTCAGCTCGGTCAAACTTCTGAATATTCTCCCGTTCAACCTAGACTTGTTATTCGAGTGTAAACAACTCCAACAAAGTCTGAGTCGAATGGAGACACGAAATACGAGTCCCACCAACAAATCGTGGAACTTCATGAAGTTGGTACGCTCCTTCCAAACAAGTCAAACACAAGATCATCCTGAATCGAACTTGATTGAAGGCAGCACGAACGGAATCAAAGCACGGCCACGATCGTGCGTGGAAACGTTCACAAATGCAACAGGTGCTAGCCCATTCCCTGACATAGCCAGTTCGGTGCAGAAACGATGGAGCAACATCAACATCAATTCGAAACTCTTCCAAGCATTCGATAGACTTGCTGGCATTGATACAGAAGAGGAATATTCCGACAGCTTGGAGCATACACCGAGAACTGTCACAGAAAACGGCTCGCCTGACATTTCAAGCGATGACAAGACCGACACGACGTTCAAATTGAACGACACGAGTGTTCAGAGTGAAGGCGGAAAATTCCGGCGATTGCAGATGAAGTGGGAGATGATGAGCGGGAAGGAGACAGCCAACCCTGAGAAGGCATCTCCTATTTCGCCATCGCAGTGTGCCACCCCCATACGATCGAGGATACCGAGGCTTGTGACGTCGCCAGTACGACCAACGTCACCTCCTCTCAAGAAGGTGAGATATCAATTCAAATGATTGTACAAGAATAGATAATTGATTCAGCCTTAGCTAAGCTATTACTGATTAACGTTTTGGGTGATGGCGAGCCAAATTTGGGTATCAACTGTCAATGTCGGGTCAGCGACCATTTCTTGGCCGCTCCTGCTTTTCTTTGGCATTAACAAACAACCCTTTTTAGAGTAAAAAATAAATCAAGAAGTAAAATACATACATAAGATGTTGTGATGCCGTTTGTAAATTAGTGAATCGACAAAGATATCACCGACTAAATGTGCATTGATTATGTTTTGTTTGCAGCTTTCGATTCCAGCAAGTAAGGCCCCCCCTCGCAGCGCCCCTGCAAGGACGGTCCCTGCCAAACGACCCCCGGTTGCGGGCCGCATTAGCCGGGCCGAGCAGCCTGTAACGGGAGCCAAACGACCCACCAGTCTGCCGTACAAAAAGCCCGTGCAGGAAACGCCCCCCACAGCGACAAGGAGGGCAGTGTCATCTACAAGAAGGGTCGACACTACACCTCCAAGGTAAGCTCCAATCAATGGTCAGTGGGTTACGAAGAGAGTAGCGGGGATAATCGTGATCTCATGGCTTTAGTATGTCCCTCAATTACAAGAAACTGTGTGTTATTTAAATTTACTGTGCTTCTCTGACATACACTTTGTAGCAAGTAAAATATATTGTAGCCCTTGTCTCAACAAATCATCTGTAGCTGGACATTAGTTGCTTCTGATAGCGGCTGTTGTTTCTTTATAGTTTCAATATAGTGTTAATTGCCGAATTACCCTGGGTTTCCCTTTGTTTTTCACTAATTCTGAAACCGCAAGAGTTTCAGTAATGTTACAAGAACTGATACAAATTGTAGTCACAGGTACGTGTCAAGTGTCCTAACTTAACAAATATGTCACCTAATCTTTGTTATTTATATCGGTGCTACAGGTTTGTGCGGACCCTGTGCCACCACCTAGCGTCCGACAATGGGCATCTTACGTTCAAAGAAGGCGAACGTCTCAGGGTTGTGCTCGAAGTGGACTCGAGATGGCTGCTGTGCTGCCGGGGCGACAACAAAGGCCTTGTCCCCCGAACGTCGGTCATCCGAGACAATACCTAGTCTGCTAATCCGATATGACGCGCGTGGTGTTGCGTGGTGTCACGTGGTGTGGTGTGGGTGATAAGATGGGACTGCATTTTCTAGCAAGCCTTTCACGTAACCTATTCTTCGTGACTCTTGGATATATTCCGAATACAGAATCTTATTTTTATACATTTAAATGACATTACATGACAAAAAATGTCAGGACCTTCTTTGTGTAATTTGCTAAATTCTGGGGGTGTGGAGTTGGCAGATTATCGGGGGAGATTTTTCAGACTGCCGATTCACGTACCGATTTATTATAACTTGTGAATGAGAATATGTCTTTTTCTAAGAGGCTGGTGCACTTTTTGTGAAATGCATTCCATCTTATCACCACGATGTCGGCTATCAACCAAATGCTGCTTCTCTGTGAATGGCTTTACTATGTACTCTGATATCATTCTTTGCAGTACAGTATCCAACAATTTTTTTCTCATCTTCAGGACTGTTAAAAAAAATAGTCCATATCAAGGGTCACCTATCCCGACCAAACACTGGCTATATAATTATGCCATGTGACATACCATACTGTTAGATAAAAGTTAGTTCCCAGTTGTTTGTTCTAACTAGAAGGATGAATGACACTTCGCCATTGTGACTGAACGAATCTTTCTCCTACCTAGCACAGATTACTGGGTGCACTCTGATACCGGTAATGTCTTTGGACCGGCAAAGGCAGCTCCCTTTCATGAAGCAATAGACACCGAAATAGACCGACTAACAAGGGGCCTTTACCTATGTTTTTTTCTCATCTATTTCCATATCGAGCCACTTTGTGTACACTAGTACAACTTCAAGGTATTATATGGTATTATACGGTATTATATGGTATTATTATGCGCTTTAAAGACTACTAGATGTTGTATGAAGTGTAAGTGTCGCCTCGACTAAAAGAAGTCTAATTTGGTCAAAACGGTTTCTGTTTGAAATTGATCTTCTATTGGTTCTTTTTTTACCTCAAAATATATTATTGTTAATGCTGTTTTTTATGTATGTAAGAAAAAAGTATGTATGTGAGCGTGCATGTGCGCATTTATTATTTTCAAAATGCCACTTGAAGCTTGAGCTCTAAAATAAAACTATTCGATGTTCTTGCTTTCAATGAGGCATCACCAGCCTGCTTGTAAACATTTCGATTTTGTGCACTACGTACGAAGCGAAATGGAACAGGTATGCTCGTAAATACCTGAACAACCATTCATGCTCAGTAAACATTATTTTCGTTTGGTTTTTATGAATGTCAACAAACTGGTCTGCAGCTAAAATGCTTACTGTGTAATTTTTATTGCTGCATGTAAGTGCTCTGTTTGTAAATATAGTGTGAACTAAAAATCCATGAATATTTAAGCACCTGTGTATTTACTATTTATATTGTGTAATACAAGTCCATAATGACATCAGTGCAACAAGACAACCTTGCTTCTGATCTTCGATCTAAGATTTCGCCCAAGTCAACCACAAAGTTCCGTTAGTGGTTTTCCGTGATTTCCTATCTCCGAGGTTTTGTGGTATTGGTTTTGGTCTGATTTCGCTCCATGTCAGCACGCTAACTAGTGCAGCATGCTTAATTTGGGAACTTCCTATACTTCGATCCACCATTGCTTCCTTTTGTCTTTCTCATCATCTTTTTGTGGCCGAACTCCAGCGGCCCCCGCGTAGCCTGCAATGCAACTCGCAAGCAGGAATGTGGGTTGGTAGTATACCAAGCAAGGGGCAAAGTTTTTCTAAAATCAATACCGGCGGTGCTTGGTAGGTTGGCTGTCCTTTCAACTGAACAACCTTGCAGGCCTCACTAAACATCAGCTGAATTCTAAATGTGGCGCGCCTGAAAGTATACTATTTGCGTTTCACGAGATCTCTGGCGAGATTTCTTCCATCTTAGATCACGTCAGAATTCGGCATCACGAAGCGGGGCACAGGCTAAATGACGTATCTGCTAGGGTGCCACGCTCTGTGGTTGTGATCGTTGTGATCGACGTTCCGCCACCGCCAGACTTTTACAAGCCATGCAGGTACATGGCAAACTGGCATGTGTTTCCGAGTGTACTTTTTTTGTGTAGAGCAATTACAAAAAAATGTTCTTATTTTCAGAGGTGTGGTAGCCGAATACTACAAATAAATTTCCTACAAAATGCATCTTATATGTCAGTGAACATTGTAAACGTCAATAATTGTGCCTCTGATTCGAAGAAAGTTGCTGCAAATAATCTTGACAGTTTGAAGGTAACTAAAAGTACTACGGTATTACGTATCGGCCTACGTAGTTGCGACGTCAGCACACACAAATTGGTTGTAATTTTAGGACAGTGAACAAGGAATACTAATCTTCATTGTGTTTATGATTAGCTGCCAGAGGTGCCTACTACTTGCTGTATGTCCGGCTGTGCAAACTGCGTCTGGATACAATATGCAGAAGATTTGAGCAAAGTGATCGGTTCTTCGGGACCAACAGAAGCAAGAAAAATAATTATGGAACATGTTTCCGATCCAAATATCAAAGCTTATCTACTGAACGAACTATCGTTTTTAGAGAAAAAAATAATACATTGAATAGGTAACTAGCTAGTTGTCCAAAAGTTGATGATAAATATTACATCAACGTTTGAGCCTGATAAAGTACAAAATAGGTAGTGTTCATTTGATGGGTGTCATATAACTGTTGCTTATATTAAATATATATTCCAAAGAAATAATTGAGTTTGGCTTCTATTTTCATGTTTGTAAGATGAGCCGCCACATTAGGAGTATTGTGAAATCTTTTTCGTTAGAAGTCTAGGTTTTTGCTAGAGCTCAATATTGGGTGTTTTTGCTGGTTGAAAGGCGCGCGTGCTCCCATCGGGACTCGAACTTCATGCCGCCATGGAGTGCTGCTATGCCGTAGATAACAGTAGTATCACGAGGTCATTCGAAACCAGCCAGCCAGCCGGTAGCAAGCTTGCTAGTGTGCATCCTAGCCTAGCTACAATTGCCGCTTGCGACACAAGCTGTTCGTTATGCGTGCATTGAGGCATGGTGCGTGCCTCTCTCCGCCGAAATAGGCACACTAATCCACTAGTGTTCTTTAAATCTAAAACATATCTGTAGTTCCACAGTGAATTGAGAGCGAATTAATTCGTTGATCGATTTGGTGGCGGCGCTAAACGAATTAGCGATGACGGCCTGGCTGTCGGATACCTTGTTCTTGCGAGCAGCATGCCAAGAGGTAGGTAAGTTTTGAATTTTGGAGAATTAATATCAAAGTGGCTGTTCCGTTTTTTAATAAAAAAACGAAATATAGGGTGTAATCAGTGTTCCATTTACTAGGGAGTTGTGTCTATCAGTTTTATCGGGATTGTTCATCCGTTGATTGCATGCAAAGATAATTGGAAAAGTTGTAAAAAAAAAAATTATATAGGATATACTACGTAAACTAGTAATTGCTTCAATTCCAACTTCCAAGTTTAATGAGATGGTATGTTATCATAAGATGAAGCATCGAGCTCAATATATGTGCAAATTTTATCTAGTGGGTCTACTCACAAAATAATTTCGCAGCTTTACCTCCCCCGACTTAGAATGTGTCCTTACCGAATTGGAGACACAAGTGTGCCAAAGTGCAGTGAGAGCAACTATAGCAAGGTGTACCCGTCATAAAATTACGTGCTAGTAATTGACTCACCAAACGCGCCCAAAATAATTTGCTCGCTATTTGACCTCATTGCAGCTCAGAGGGCTACGTTATTAGCAAAAGTAAACAATAGGTAATACTAACGTGGGGATAATTTTGCAAATTTTGCGTCGGTAGCAGGGGGGGGGG
>LVVV01432285.1:0-15812 GCA_001676325.1 Amphinemura sulcicollis
TCTGCTCTTTGCATTGCCCAGTTACACTTTTTACCAACTATTACTATTGCTACGCTCATCTACAATACAACACTAATTGCGTTAGCGGAGCCCTAGTGATAGCATTGTCAAACTATGTCTTTGATATTTTTACTACCTAAGTTGTCTATCTCGTAGCTTTCAAGTTGAATTATGCTACCAGAACAGTGCTATTTACATTCCCACGATACCAAAGGCCTTGCAAATCAGTGGTACGTTCCTCTATTTTGAACATGGTTTAAAGGAAACCTAACAAAACCCTAGCCACTTTGCCAACATGATAATTAAAGTATATTGAAAGTGACGCCCACCTGTAGCTGCTCCAATTCCGGCGTGACTGCACCATGACCAAAGGCGGCCATGAGTTGCCGCTCCTGCTCCGCAAACTCCCGGCGCAGACGTTCGGCATCCACACGGTGCCGCTCAGCAAGCAGCGCCATCTGTCGCAGGTGTTCGCGCTGTAGACGTTCAAACGGAGA
Organism: Amphinemura sulcicollis; assembly: GCA_001676325.1. Classification (NCBI taxonomy): domain Eukaryota; kingdom Metazoa; phylum Arthropoda; class Insecta; order Plecoptera; family Nemouridae; genus Amphinemura; species Amphinemura sulcicollis. Next base: position 498 of record LVVV01432285.1, read on the forward strand.
CTCTGTGGCCGCGGTCAGATCAGCGGTGCCAATCGAGTCACCAGGAATGGTCAGCGAGGCAATGGCATCGAGAGATTTAGGAGAGTCAATCACGCCAATTTGAGATTTTGAAGAGTCAATGAGGTCGTATTGCGATTTCGGAGAACAAATCACTGCACGAGGAGACTTTTTAGAGTCAATGTGGTTGCGGGAAGAACAAACGGATTCTATCACGTCGCTATTGTAGACTGGAAAACATGTATCGCCTTGCGATTTTGGAGAGTTGATTATTTCATCATGGGAAGAACAAACGGATCCGATCCCATTATAGCTTGGGGAACAAATCATGTTTCTTGATTTAGGTGACTCTATACCGTCACCTCGAGACGAACACACAGACCCAGCAACATCACTGGTATAATTTGGAGAATCCATCATATTGCATGTTGATTTTGGGAAGTCAGCAATATCGTCGTGGGAAGAACACACGGATGTTATTACGCCACTGGCATAGTTCGGAGAGCCGATTGCATCGCGGTTGAAGTCGACTGAACTGAGTGCATTATAGGTAGAGCCAGGAGAGCCGATCGGGGTACGATCATGGTTGGAAGTCATAGTTTCGTTGCCTGAGAAGATGTTTTTGGCAAAGGAAGTGGAGCCCCTCGAATCTCGGAGCGGAGGCTTGCTCTTATGGTGCGGAGATGACCCATGGGAGGACACGATGGCACGGGCAGGCATCTGACTGGCTGGCTTCGGGAAAAGGGAACGTCTGATTGGGCGAGAGACGGCCGGCGAGGACAGCGCGTCCAGCGAGCTGAACGCTTCGAAGCGGTGCATGGACTTGGCTGGGCTCGAGGTTGCGCTGGTCGGAAGCGATACGTTGCCGCTGGAAACCAGATTAATTTAGAAACTGTTAGTTTCCACAAGTTCAATGGAGCTCAAATGGACCAATGACCCAATGAGGGCTTAACCTGGAGCCATTAAAAGCCACAAGAGTGCCAAAAGATTTGTCAAAGATTTGTATTGGATATGTTTAATGATTTTTGGATTTCTTACAGTCAAAACTTAATTCTGTTTTTTTTGGATTTTGGAACTTCCAAAATTTTAGCAGAAATAGCTGTTGTCTACTTGTGAGCTAAATCAAGGAGGCTGATTTTCTTTATTAAAATAAAGGGCTCTTGACAACTAGGTATTATTATCTTCAAGTTTACATTTAAATGTAATAATATGAAATCTAACCTTGGGTTGACTCCACTGCTCTTCCGTGACCGTGGTTTAGGCGGCACGGAAACGGGTTTTGCCCTCGGCACGGAAAACATCCTGTCCAACGCGTCGCTGGAGGCCCAAAACGCCCGCGCGTTGTCAAAGTCCCATCCCCTGCGCCGAAGACCCGCCCCTGCAGCGAGGGCAGGGCGGCGATTAGACGAGCCCGAATCCTGAGAGGAACTGCGGCGAGGAGAGCTGCGGTGGGTGGCCGGGGATCCAACGCTGCCGAACCGAGGACTGTGATTGGTAGATAACGTACGACCAACTCGATTGGATTTGCTGTTACGTGGGCTGTCGTTGGTTGCACTGTTCCGTGCACTGTGATTGGGAGTGCTGGTAGGTGGCTTGTTGCGTTCGACGTGCGCGATGATGAGAGGTGTTGGGCCGTCTAGCAACGTGTAAGAGTTTTGTCGCACTAAGAGTGGAAGGACGTCCAACGAATCGGATGACGGAGTTGGATCGGTCGACAAATCAACAGCCGAAGCGCTTTCAATGTGCTCGATTGGTTGAGAGAAGTCAGTCAGTGTGTCTTGGCATGCAGCCGGATCTAGTTCTGCCAATTTCTTTGCGAGGAATTCTCGGAAACACTTTTTGAAATCGATGCACTGACGGCTTTCGTTCAGGCCTGGCGAAACTAGGCTCACGTCGGGCGCACGGATGCTTTCCAGGAGGCTCAGGTCGTGTGGCCGGTGCGGAGAACAAATGCTGCTTGCCGTCAAGTCCAGGTTTAAGTCGACGCTGCCGGAAGAGTCGGCGTCAGGGCGGAAACAAAGCTGACCCTCGATCGTGGTATCCGGGTCGAGCGGCGGAAAAGACAAGTACGACTTCGTGAAGTCTGTGGGATCTGTTAACTGGCTTGGTTGCGAGTTGGGGCTCGAGGCACTTGCCGTGCACGTCGAACTGGACGGAGAGTAGATCTCGATTGCGAGGGCTGGATTGATGATTGCGTCATTTGAATGAAGGCTGGCAGTGGCGGCTTCTTTGGAAGCAAGGCTGGTTTCGTTTGGAACAAGGTTCCAATCATTTGAGGCACAGGCAGTTTGCATTAAGGCAACTTTAGGCTCGCAGGCATTTAGTGAATCGGTCTTGTTGTCAGTTTTTTTTGCAAGGCGGCGCTCGGCTTCAACAGCCTTGTCCCGGAGTGCTCTCATCTCAGCACGTTTTGCCTCGTTCATCTAGATGAAAACGCAAAGTGGAAGTGTTGTTATTTTCCAGTGTAATTAATTTTAATACTACTAGGGCTACGCGAATGCAATTTGTATTGCGTCGCAACTCGCAAGATTGGCAAAGCGATACTTGTGGTAGATAATAGGGGGAAAACCACCTCAGACATTAAAATACAGAACAAATTTACATCAATTGCTGAAAAAGGCACAAAATTGACTAAAAATCACCAAGCATTACTTTTAAATGGAATTTCATGCACAATGCATTCTCATAGTATTAAAAAGGTAATCATTTTGGTTACGGTCTCTCGAGTACTTTTGAAGATATTAAGTTCTCAAATTGAAAACATTAGAACATTTTGAAAAATTGTTTTATAAAAATTCTATAACACAGGTTCTCCTGAAGAAGTTATTGGGTCCAAGTTGCAAACTCAACAACATACCCTGCATATTTCGATTAAATTTTAGCCGACAGTTTACTGGTAGAGTGCGGACAAACGTGCATTTGAAAGGTGCACAGGATTGTACAATAGGTGAAATTAAAGGCATTGCTTTGCTCATCAATAAAAATTTCCTTGAAATATGGGTGGGTACTTACACAAGGCCCTATAATGGGAATCCCAAAGAGTTTGATTTTCGACACATACACCGGCGGCCGCATGGTATCTCGAAGAAAGGAGACTTGAGAAGTCTCCATTATTCAACTGAAATAATTGAGATCGTGGTTCAGGATGGGTGGGCCATAGCTTATGTTAAGGGCACAATGTGTTACATTTCACATGCATTGCATGCAAGCATATCGCATGCTACAAATAAACGTGAAAATTAAAGTCATCATTGTCAGGCAATCCCCTGTAAAGTTGAGAGTGATGGCTGGCTCATGGAACGAAATACTGTAAATAGCCTCTAATGGTCACCTTTCGTAACCGAGTTCATTGATTTTAATCGAGGCTGTTGAAGTTATTAGGGTGTAACAAGTAATAGCTGACCTACAATGGCCAAATTCATTGGGCTTGAACTTGGAATGGGCGCTTGGACCAAAATTGTAAAACATATTTGCAAACTATTTCGAATGCTCTGAGAGTAATAACACTTACCAAGTTAAAATAATTTTCGCTGTTTATATGTATTATCCACTCAAAGTGCATGGCATTGATAAATCTCTAATACAGAATGACCAAACGAACAAACGCCATTGTAAACAACCTCTCTAAAGTAGACATGAGCCATTCCGTTTGATGTTCTACAAGCCAACGTGAAGACCAAAGATACTATTACAGAATAAAGATCCAATAAATAATTACATAGAACTCGAAATTCACCGAAAAGTTTCATAAAAGGACCTCGAACCAGCTAATTTTACCAGACCAACTTACCGAAAAGGATTGACAAGACTCCCGCCTGCCGCCATTTACACGTGTGAGAAGCTGGCAGACGAATCCGACCTTGGGAGCCGACGCTGGTGCAAGGTTAATGTACTGAACACAAAAGAGGGCATACAAAACAAATGAAATCACTGAATTGATTAATAATACCACTGATAATACCAGTGCACGTGCTGGTAATAGGGAGGCAGGAAAAAGGCAACAACACAGCAGAGTGTTACGAAAGAAATATAAATCGCAATTTCTAAACACTTGTTTAGCCATGTTTCAATTACTTCGAATCTATGGCTCAACGCAAGCATTTTGTTGAACAGGCCGTTCAGAGAATATGTTTTCTAGTCTGGTGGGAAAAATGCAGCAATATTACCTATACCTACCGACATACATACATACACATATTTATTGTAGCAGTTAAAAAACTGAACGTGTTCCAATTTGTGGTTTGATGCCAAAGCCATGGACCGATGGGCAAAAACTCAAGTAAAAACTAAATTCCTCTTCTTTGAACTTATCCCCTTATAAAGCTGGTGTGTGGGAATACATGGTGCAATGTGTGTGGGAAGACTCACACTATTTGCATGCTAATAGCTGTGCTAATAGGTACCTCCCCAGTTAAGAACCAACTTATAATCAATCGAGAGTAAGTTTATTTTGTAAATCATTAAATACAACTGACAGGAAAATGTAAATGATAAAACCGGTGCCTTGCCTGAGACAAGATAATCAGTCTTGAGACTAAATATGCTCAAGCCTGTGTCGGCAGATTGTTGGCACGTAAAATGGCGTAAACTTTTCCTTGCTAATGTAAGTAGTTCTGTAACAATATCCAATCGTCATGCAACTGTGATATAACGATTAGATTTTGAAACTTAAAATACAATAATAATAATTAATATTGATAAAACTCTTGGTTAAAAATCAATAAAGATAATTAAAAAGATTAATTGACAAGTTTGTTAATTAATTAGTTCATGACTGTAAGTCAAAATAACACGTTTGCTGTTCTGAAACTCCTGAAAGTTGGGCCGAAATAAAATTCATGGATTGCACCGCCCTTGAGAGGACTGGAGCTTAAAAACTTCCCTCGTAGGATAGTATGATCTATAAAAAGCTATAAAACCTTTGCGAGTGCATTGCTCACAAAGCAGCATAAAATACATCTTAATATCTTATATAATATTATACTGTCTACACCTGTAACGTATAAATTCTGTATACTCTGTATTGAACGGTTAGGTACATTTTGCTTTGATACCCCATTTTGTGAATTCCACTCGTTTTCTTTCCAAACATTAGCACCAGAAATTCTGACATTGCAATGCCACTATACCATTAGGCAATCAACGGTAAAAAACACACACGCTTAGGTGTGAGAATGCAAACAGTTAAACAGTCGTTAGTGCAAAAATAATCTGTAAATAGTTATACATATCTCAAAGTGCTAATACCATTGTTAAACTGGCTACGTTTCGTTAAGGTGCACTTCGTGGCTTCCTGATTTCGAAAAAGACGATGCACTACTGTGCTTAAAGGCTTTGTGTATTTTTGATTTTACTCATCGAGCATTACTTGGTTCACTTTATAACCAAAAGATAACTACATGTTACAGCCCAATCATAGCCAATGTCTTTAAGCCTTACAATACTTTTATTTAACAATAAACAAGATTTCTCAATACTTTTTCATCACTCATTACCGCCAGAACAATCTGTGAACCAAATAACACTCGAACGATAACTAATAACTCCAAAGTCACAACGTCCAGACCCAAGACGAAATGGCAGTCATATTAGATTGCCATCGAATAGAGTCGAAATGTTGCACAACAAATTCTATCGCGAAATGCCATCCCACTTGTCAGGCCACCAAAATCATTTTCAAAACCTTCAAAACTCTTTGCCGTAATCTTAATCCACCCTGAATGACTTGAGCTGGGAACTCGAAGTCGACGTCATCGTCACTGTCCTTTTCTCGGATCTCTGTGACTGCGAAGTCTGCGAAGTCATCGACTGTGCCAACGACTGGTTCATTGACTGGTTTGCCGTCGACTGATTCGTCTGCCTCAGCATTCTCTGTTCGAGGTTCCCGCCGTCGTGATTTACGCTTGACTCAAATGTGGAGAATGCCAGCGATTTTGGTGGCGGTGGGGGCGGCCGAGGGGCGTCCAGGCGTGGTTTTGGGCTGTCGATGACCGGCTTGGGTCTCAAAGGCGATTTTGTCTTGCCTTCTGACTCATCCAAGACGCTGCGAATATTTGAGTACGCCTGTTCCACTTTGGCGATGCTCGAGTGTAGTTGCTCAGGGGATGATATCGAGCCATTGCTGGCATTGCCGTTGGTGGTGCTGAACGTCGTGTTGATGTTGCTCGAGTTGTTGATGTTGCTCGAATTGTTGATGTTGCTCGAGTTGAGGGTGTTGTCGAAGGAGCGAGTCTCATAGCTGGAAAAACCGGAGATGTTGAATTGAAAGGATCGGAAATTAGAATCAGATGCAATCTGTTCTTTTTTTTAACCAATGTCAGAAATCAGGCAACTTGAATTGAGTGTTATGAAAGTTGAAAATCCAATGGGCTCTAGAACCATTCCAATGGATCTGCTATTCATGTATTGTTTTATACAGATTAGGTTGGGCTATGCTTACAGCGATACAAATAGTGCACACAGGAAAGATCGTAGGCCCCACTAGATTTGACACCACTGCGAGGGCTTGCTATTTGTGTGCAGCACAGACCAAATAGCACATAGGAACAATATTGGAGAACAAAGGCCTCTTTAAATATCAGTAAGCTACTCAGGAAGTATAACAGGACTCGAAGCACAGACAATGTTCCAAAAAGGGTTCGGTGGATTGATTGTCATCGCATTAAGTGTTGTTGTGTTACTTACCGCGTGGTGAACGACTCATAGCCGGATCCGTAGCCATCAGCTTCATCAGTCTCCGTGCCACTGCCGTCTCCACGCAGCTTGTACTTGGCCTGGCGAATCGCTGTCAGCCGGCCACGAGCCTCATCCAGTTGCCGCTCGATGCGTAGTACCTGAACAGACCCATGGATTGGTTAGAGTGCTACTTTGAAGAGTTTAGTCATGCACTATTTTGACACAATGTTGGCCTAATAGCACCATTGATTGGTACGTTGTTGATCACATCAATTTCATCAAATAGTGGTTCAAACTTCAATAATGCTATCAGCGAAGGCACTAAAATGAATTCTACAAATTTTACTACAACTTGAGACACAGGACAATGGGTCTCTCCTATATTTGGTGTGACTGAAGTGATGTTTGAGCTGGACTGTAAGTTTTGATACCTAGATCAGATCCACAACTTTTATAACGCTAGTTTTCATTTTCAATAAGAAATATCCCCGGAAATGTAGTTACCTCGCTACGAGCATTTATCTCCTGCGCGATGCCGCCAACCATGCGCTTGTTGAGGACGAGGCTGCGTTCCTCCTCGTTGCTGATGGCCTGCTGTGCGGCGCGGACAAGGTTATCCGTTGCACGCTTCACCGCATTGCCCGCAGCCTGCACACAAGCAAAACAGTGTGACCACCAGAATGACAAAACAAAGCAATAAATGCACCGTTTAATATTCTTCAAAAACTTGTGTTACTTTTCTGACCTTAACAAGTCGGCAGTAGTTCCAAATAAATATAAATTATATATATAATAGCCCCAAAGGGGATTTCAATGCACTGTGTGACTTGATTTCAAAAAATCAGAATATACATCAACCCTTCTTGTGTCTGTTTCCATAGGTCTGTTTCATTTCATTGATACATACTTTGAAATTGTGTCAAAAAAATATTAGATGTTGAAGAAGGTGCAAACAATTGAATCCATTATGAAACCAATTCGCAAATCTCACCTGCAGTCGCTTGGTAGAGTCCGCATCTGGGTCTGCTTTGACTTTGCATGCCACGAGCAGTTGTGCCGTGCTCGATGCCACCTGCTTGGCAGAGCTGACCAACTTCTCCTCGGAGCTCACACCCTGTACGAGCGCATTTGCCGACTCCACGAGGCTGTGTGTGGCGGCAGCAACAAGCCGGGCAGCGGAAATGAGGCCCTCGGACCACTGGCCGTCGTCGGAACTCACTAGGGGCCGGCCCGACACCTACCAAGTGCCATTTCACGTTAAGTACGCACAGAGTTTGATTTTGTAGGAAGGTTGAGCTATTTCTGCAGTGGACAGCAGTTTTATATAGACATCTTCTTTAAATGTCAATTTAAAAATAATTAAACTAATGACTAGTACAAAGCCTGCTGTGAATTGATCTCAAGAGCATACAATGCAATTATGCTGAATGGAGGAATACAAAATGGAACAAATAGTGATGAGGTCAGGTACAGCAAAGAAATAATTTGCTAGCAAACGTTCCCCACCTTGCCGAGGTCGATGAGCTCGCGCTGGGCGGCCGACGCAGCTTTCACGAGCGCCGACGTTGCAGCCGCAATGGACTTGGCCGCCTCCAAGATCATCTCGTCAAAGTTCAGGTTCTCGTCAGCCTCCTGAGACATCGGAAAGAAATGCTCCTCACGTACGCTGTTTTATGGAAACTAGCCAAATATGAGACACAAATAGTCCTACAAATTGATGACTTGCTTGCTAAGAGCTTTACGATTGGATGTGACTAAAATTGGATTTTCAAGAGGGTATGCAGACTTTCTATCATTTTAGATGTCAATTTGTTTCTGTTCTGTAGTTTTACAATGTTGATATTTATCGTGCATTCCCTGAACAAGCAAACAATTCAATATAATGTGATTTGCATTTGTTGTTACGTGGCGAGGAATTCTTCTCGATGTGTGGCTGCCACCGCTGTGGTAATATGTTTGACTCCCGGTTGAGTAAAAATAGACAACCAAGAATATCAAACATATCTCACAGCAGCAGCTAAGTGTTGTGTTCTTCTCGCTTGAAGCTTCAAGTTGAACTCTGATATGCAATCTCAATTGATAGCAGTTTGTTTTCTTCACAATCTTGTCACATTGAAGCAAGATTAGAGAGAGAGAGAGAATTGAGAATCTGAATTTCATATCATCCTGTTTGTTTTGGTTATAGAGAGTCTTTAGATAGTTGGACACTTTCATTTTCTCAAATCCCTAACTAATTTTGATGATTGAACCTACCTGATGGCCAATTATTGGGAAATATCTATCTTGATTATAATACTGGCTACTACTATTCGGATCTATTTCTATTTCTAAATAAGTAGCATCACTAATACCCCATTTAACAGGGTCTTTTGAAAGGCAAAGTTTACAAAGAAAAATTTATTTCCATTTCAAAAGCCAATCAGATTGTTCCATTCTTCCACATATTTTAATATACACATTTTAAAAGCAGCTCCAAATCTGTTGTACAAAAAAGCAAGGCTACGCCGAATAATCACCTGCACAGATCGTCTGGGTCGGAGGGCAGCCAGCTTCTTCGCAGCAGCGTCAATGGATGCTGCAGCGCCCAGCAGCTCGTTCTCGGCAATAACGGTCGGGTCGTCAGGGTCTACCCAGTCCGTTCCTAACCAATAAAACACATTGTTAGGTTATTGATTGGCTTTCACAGAAAAATCGGTTAGACATTTAAAAAATTGATTTGCAAAATGATTTGTACAATTGCATTGCAGGTATACATATTTTTTTTTCAGAACGAAAAAATTATGATCAATAAACATCTCCCAGTCTTTAACCTTTTGCACAAGCCATTTGCTATACATTCTATATGGCACTCCAATAATACAGCAAACCAAGCATGCCGGTGCCCAATGCAATGTAACATGTAACATGTTAACAGTCAGCAATCGTTTAATACGCTCATCAACTATCAACGTTGCACAAAATGACTAGTTATGATTTAACATCCTAGAAAATAATCAAAGATGTAGCAATGATCCACCTTGTTTCCCTGGAGAGATGATGATTAGTACTGAAGTGCACTGTTTTTAGCGCTAGTGATGACATACCAATTAGACACTTGCCAGCCTCAGGCTAATGTGGCACTTACAATTTATATATATGTACTAGATGAGGTATCGCTTTTGTTTCTTGGCATAATGCTCCAATTACCATGCAAAGTCCAAAAGTCTAAAGACTTGCAATTCGTTAAATTCAAGTATCATGACAAACAATGAAGCAAATATTTGTTATGAAGAGGAGGAATATCAATATTTTTATTTCTAGAATAGCTACCTACAATCAGAAAATGGGGATTCTTTGATTGTTGAAGCATTTATAGGAACTTTATTAATTATATAAATAACATTTAATGCAGAATGTAAACTTGATAAGTCAAAATACCAATAAAATACTACAACACCCCAGGAATTTTAAAATCCAAGTGATAACAATAATTAAACGAATCGCTAAACGTCAACCTCATTCTCATGTGTTGTAAAATGGCATATTTTACCTCACCAACCCCCCTAAAATGAAGACATCTACAAGATATCACATACCCTTGAGTAGCTGCGCTGTGGCCACCAGCTCGGCGACACACGCGGCGATGCGGCGCGAGATGGGGGGTAGCGCGGTGCGGGCGTCGGCGGCGCCAGGCCGACTCAGCAGGTGCAACAGGTTTTGTAGCAGCTCGCGATACTGCATCGCGGTGTCGTGCCCGGCTGAGAGGCAACGCCGGCGCAGTTCAACCGTCTCTGCCGCGTAGCTGTTGGTCTGGAGGCAAAAAGTTTGTTAGATCGCTGCTGGGGCGATTGGAATAAGGATAACGAACACTTGCAAATAAAGCTTTCAGATTTTTCAACCTTAGAAATAATTTTGAGTAGAAAAGTAAATTGTTTTCTGTATGACTGAAAGATTTTCTTTGAAACTTAAGCTGGGTTCTCAAATGTTTTTAAAAGACAGGATGTAGGAATATGCTACATGTTGCATTGATATACATAGAAATGTGTTGGAAATCAAGCTATTGGCTGAAAAATTGAATACCTTAAGAAATAATTAAGACTGAAAAATACTAAGCCTGCAGTTGTCCTAGACTCACCTTGCATATGGTGAGCATGTCGGAGATGGCCTTGCGGCCCATATTAGCGGCGACAATGACGTCATCCTGCTTGCAGCTGTTGCCGGCGGCAACGGCCTTAGCAGTAGCCTGCGTGATGGCCTTGGTGCAGCGAACCATGTCCTCAGGGCATGCAGTGCCCTTACCCCCATCTGGACCGTTAAGTGCCTGGCAAAACCAACGCCGTTAGTAACCACAATCGTTGGCAACCAGATTTGTTACTAAGAAGCATTTAGAGGAGCCAGTCGAGACTGGATTTTGTCAATCTAGGAGTCTTTAGCGTTTGTGCCATTTGTAGCTTGTTGGCCATTAGAACTTTTGTCGGGCTCATTTCAAATCTGTTTGAAGGCAAAACCAGCTTGGTTTTAAATGCAAAACAGAGTTCAAGTGGCTTCAAAATTTTTGGTGTACTCTCCATTTTACCTTGAGAAACAGAAGGCCTAAAGAACCGAAGCAAGAGCTATGAGTGACCAAGAGATCAGAGATAAATATATTTGTGAACTCCATTTTTGCAATTCATGCTCACCCTTATCTCTTGAGCGATGGCTTCGATGGTCGACTCAAGTGCGCGGGTTCCACGAGTGTGTTCGTCTTCTACGGCCTTCACAGTCTTCAGCAGCGACGTCACGTTAGTCACCATTACCTGACGGAAGAAAACTGTGGTCAGAACGGCATTCGGAGCTACGACACGGTGGTTAGCTGCTTGATAAAATTGCTAGAATTGGTATCACTGTGTCTGCAATAGTTTAGCTTAGCCAAGAGCCGACTTCAATTTGTGTACAATGGTTGTGTATAATAGACTGACGAATGCTGGAGTACTTGGCCTTGGCAAAAACTTCTATGAAATCACCAATAAGTTACATGATTGCTACTTGCAGTAGCACCTAAAATAAATGGAAAGTGATTAGGCTTTTTCTCATGGTTAAGTACCCAGGTGACGGATAAATTCGTGTAGTGAGACACCTCCTGGCTAAGCACTAGCAAACTCAATGAACGAGGAAGGGTGACACAGAGTTATAGAAACCAATACAACAACATCAGCATGGGTTACAAACACGCAGCTTTTTTACCTAATTTTAAAGCACCTATACCAGTTACGGTGAGTGACCACATGGAGGTTATGTTTGTTTGTTCAATTGAGTAATACGGCACACAGAACACGGCGTTAGCGCAACCATGCGGACGAATCTTGAAATAACATACCGTTGGTACGACAATCTTCACCACCATTTATTTTCACTATTATTGATACTCGTCCTTCCGAAATGTGCGAAATCAGTTGCCCAGTTTGCTATGACTTGTTTATTGGCTCAAGCATTTACAGCGATTGCATTTATTCCAGATTCAAGGGCAATAGGTGAAGTAATAGCCACACATTATGAAGTGAATCAGCTCACTAGTTGTTCCTATGATTTTGTAAAACCAACCCACGGCTTTTTGTTTTCTCAATGGATCTCCATAATTGATGGTTAAATGCCTAAACTATCATCTGCTGTTTTACATGAAATTGTGAAGTCTGGAAATAAATATCTTTCTTTCCATGACACAAAATTGATAATAGCTTGGAACATTCCAGAATAAATCCAAAGTTTCTCACTATAACAATTTTGATGGCTACAGCGGGAAAGAAATTTTGCAAAGAACAATCTATGCATCGATGTACTATGTAATAATCTACCTGGCATGGGCTAAACATATCTTTGGACTAAACTGTACACTACCATCCTATCTAACATGGCAGCGTTTTAGCAATAGAAATTTCTACACTTTAAATGCTTGTTACATACCATTCAAGAGTCTACACCCTAATGCGTTTCAAACGCATTCATACACAGACGAAGAGAGTATTGCGGTAGGTAAGATAATCAGAGCTATTAATTTACTGCGGTTGTTCCACCCATCCCTACTCCACAAACTATCTAACCGATGGCGTACTAAGCCACGAGAAGCTGCTGAATATCAGAGGCGGGTTCGGGCTGATGCAGATTCTCGACGCTGAGCAGTCGGATGAGTTCGTCTTCCTGGTCGGAAACGAGCCAGTCGGTGTCCGACTCGACCTGCGGCCGCCAACATCCCAACTCAACCACCGCTCTCTCGACGACTTTGTGACTTAGAGTCAGACGCTACCCAGGCACATACTTATGGAGTAGTCTTTGGCGAAAGTGTCGGGTAGTCTTGTATGTAACTGCGAACTTTGCTTATCGGGGGAAAAGTAAATCATTTGTGATGCCTTTTGTTGTTTGATTTGAGTCATCACATTTGATCATGTTGTGAGCTATATTAGGGTATGAATTTGTTGCCATTGTTTTTGGAAAGAGTGAGGAAATAAAAAGGGGTTTACTATTGAATTTGATATGAGGGGTCGGGCGACAAAACAGTCATGTACATTTTATAACATTGAAAAATTTGTGATAGTCTAAATTTTTTGCTAAGGATGAAGTATAATCTTTTGCATGAACCATATAAGCATCAGAAAGGGGAAAAAATCGATAAAGAATTTTGAAGTTAAATATCTTTTTAAAGAGTGTTACACATAAGAAAAAATAGATTTTTATCCAGATATGGTGCGACATTTGAAGAGACAGAATGAAATGGAATATACAAAAAAAAGTGAAAAGAGAAAAGTTGTAGAACAAGACCGAGAGAAGGCGACGGGAAATCGGGGCCGAGAGAGCGATGGACTTTAACACAGAGTTGTTCCGCCAGCGTCGTTCACAAACTGTTAGTCGGTTAACGATCGAAACCAACCCCACCACGTTAATGAAACTCTTTTAGAATTCGTACAGTACCTGGCTGATCGGGGATTCAATCGGCATTTCCATAGGCTATCCCTCGCTTTTGGTTCTATCGTTGATATGACTTAACAGTTCAATCTATTTTTGAAACATGACCAATATACTCTAGGCACAACTACCAGTCAACCATTTTGGTATTTAAATATGTTCTATCAGCAAGGCTAAACGATTACCTAAGGTCTTACTAACCATCATCAATTTTAATCCATAACAATTCAGTAAGAAACCAAAACAGCCACATATTGTGGCTTCTGCAACGGAGGATTGGTGAACAATGCCAGTATTAAAGTCCACCCCACCCGAGTAGTGACAGGTTAGTGAGAAATTGGACACACGCTATTGATTATGGTTAGAGCAAGAAATCAAAATTAAACCTAGTTACCCAGGAGCGCAGTTTTCTGTTTTATAAGGTCGTCTTATGTGATGTCAAAAGTTTTAACATGAAATGGACAAAAATAGGCAGTCTAGCATATAAGTCACAATAGTCAAAGTAGAATTTGCTGTCCTTCAGCAGAGCAAGTTACTCAATTTGATAGATGCATAGATGCAAGCAGAAGTCATTCACAGTCATTCTACGTAGCAAAATTTATTCAAGTTATTTTCAAATTCTTGACGTCTGTTAAAACGCACATTAAGACAATAGAAATATGAAGAGTCACAATATTATAGACCGAGTCAAAACGGTTCACGAAAGCTTCGCAACTTCATTGAAAAGGAGATAATAGGCTGCAGTAGATGAGAGCATTAGTCAACAGTCACCTTTCTACAAGACTTGACAAAGACAGTTGCTGAAACGATAGCTAGTCCATTAAAAAATCTATCAAGTAAGATGCGTACATTTTTCGGTTTCATTCAACCACTATAATCCAGCCTTTTGGCACTCTTTCCAACAAACAAAGTTCAATTCTATCAGACTATGGGGCTTATAAAATATTCAGCCGATAAAAAGACCAATAGAGAAAACAAATTCCCTCAGAAGGCGGAGTAGCGTTTAGTATGCTCTAAAAATCGCATTTGTGACGGTGACATTTTTTTCAAGTCCACTAAAACTGTCCCTACAATTCTCTAACAGTATGAGTCTATGCTGAGTGTAGTAATCAAAGTTCGGCGAGTCACATGTCCGTAAGTCAGTGTGTCATTCTTGAAGTTGTCATGTCAGTCGCTAGTCCTGGGAACACACAGTGCCGTTCAGAGTTAGCCAAGACTTTATTACTTTCATGAGTGCGTTTGATAAATCACCACCAAGCATTCAATTCTGCTGGCTTTCCACCACGGGGTCACCGGAGTCTTTGGTATTCGGTATTCCATATGGTTCCTATCTAATTCAAATAATAAGGGCACCATGCTCGGGCTTATCGGAGTTCTCTGTGCGCAATCAGTAGCGACCGTGCCTTTCCTTTTGGATAAGGATATCAAACGCACCCAGTCCTGGGAGTATAGAGAGTGTGCTACGCTAGAGTTGAGTTAGTCAAGGACATGAGGACGTTCCCCTACCTTGGCTGAGTCCTTAAGGTGGTTCATCGTCGGGTCGTTGATGCTCTTGCCAGAAGCGGCCTTCGTGGCATGGATCAGATCTCCCAGAGCTGATGCCACGTCCTTCACTGCATTTATCAGCATCACCTGGTGTTGGGAGGTGAATGATATTGTCAGTTATTGTATCTGTGATAATGGCTGCCTGGGGAAATGAGCCTTGTGTATGATATGTAGTGTATTGCA
>LVVV01432286.1:0-15819 GCA_001676325.1 Amphinemura sulcicollis
CCCCCCCCCCCCCAACCCCTGTTAGCACGATGTGGGCCATGCATGCCGCTCAAATGCCCGGGCCAAAATGGTGTGCCTTTACACGTCAATTCGACATACCGAAAACCATTCAATTGTGAAAAGATATGCGGTTCTGACACTTGGCTTAATATGCGTAGTATTAGTTTCTCCGTTCCCGTCCGGAAAATCTTGTTTTCCATTTCTTGTTGTCTATAAAGCTTTTGATTTTCAGCAAATTGAATTTCCTTGTTTACTGAAATCATAATTTATTTAAACCCATTACAAAAGCTATTATTTAAAACGGGGTGTAGAAGCGCGATGCTGCCTTCACGACGTGCCTCTTCCATCGCAAGACTCCAGCGTCTTAGCAAAAGGTCTTAGGGGGCATACATAACAGAGCACCACGAGATGCGCAATGAGCTGCATAATGCGTCGGGGAACTCTCAGATGTGCGCAGATTTACTTTGAAATATTTACATATTATTAGCGTTCTTTGAAGACGTCGAGGAGGCAAAGGAAGGCAACGGCAGGCGCGGCAACGGAAGCCGTCGTCGAGATTATGGGGAACCGTTTAGTGCACCCTCACCCACATACACACACACACACACACACGCTTACCCCCACAGAAGCGATGGAGGACGTGGGGACATACGCCAGCAAAGGTAGTCGAGCTTCTTTATTGATTTTTAAATGCCTTGCAGGTGGCGACGTCGCTTTTTGCCATAAAGAAAAGTCAAATATTGAAGTTGAAAGCAGATTTCCGTAGGCGACAAAACCTTGGCTGCATCTTGCTATGGGCGCAGTGCAAGCAATGGATAGAGAAACCCAATTTTCTACCCGTGTAAGCTGAATATGAGATAGTGTGGATTTTATTTGACTTTGCACACTTGCGCGAAAATTGTGTTGCTATCGTGAAAATCAGGGACGTAATATTTTCTACTTGTTTTTACTCCTGGTGTACAAGTTTATGTACTTGACTGGGGATGGAGTTTTGATGGCAAATGGTTATTCCTTGTCGGTTCTCTGCCGGCTACGTTTTGTCTGGATACTTTTTCTCGGCGCTAGCTCGTGTCAAACAAGATGGGAATGTCGCAACCAGCACGGACCGACCCGCGCTCTAAGAACACTAAGATGGATCTCCAAAATCTCGTTGTCATTGCGTGACATCGAGTGCGCGCTTGTGTCTTCTGATTATCCGAGTTTTTCCAAACATAATTGAGCGCCGTGAGTTTCGAGTTTCGAGTTAATGGCCAGGTCATTTACACAAATTAATCGGCGACGTCGAGTATGAAGTGAAATGTGATTGTCATCTCTCATCCTCTTAGCGAAATTGCTCCAGCGATATTTGTGTTAGAATTTCTACTTCGGAATTAGTGATAACCAGAGCTTGTGCCCTAATTAGTTCTAACTGTTCCCTAATTATTAGAGCACGCCTGTCATGCTGTACGCTTGCTCAGAGTCCTGTCTTGACGGAGGATGATGTAACAACACAACGCAATGGCTCGCTGGAAACTAACGAGCTATTTAAGCCCTATCCTGAATACCAAGTCTTTTCGCTCAGAAATTTAATAGCCAATTATTTTTATCCCCTTTGTATTATTTTCTTTCAAAAAAGCAAGAAGTCGTTTTCATTATATTCTAATTATACTTATTTTTTTTTAAATCCAGAAAAACGACGATATCTTGGAAATAAGAATGAAACACCAAGCAAGAGTTTAGTTCTAATCTAATCTGCGGTTCGAGTGCATTCCGAGACGAGAAGGAAGACATTGCTGCACACAGACGTGTTTGCTCGGGATCATTTCGCTTTTCCTCTCACTCACTCGCTCACAACAAAACACAACACAAAAGAGTGGTGGCATGCGTCGCTGGAAAAGTTGGGGATAGAATTGCCAGTTTTATTTATTTTGTTCTAAAATTACGTGACCAATATCCAGCAAGACGTGAGATCAAGAAACATTTTTTCAACTTCCATTGCAACGGGAGAATTCGATTTCCTCTTAACTTTGGCAATACGCGAAGGAAAATCGGAATAAAACGAATGAGGACGCCTTTTCGCCCACCCTGGCGGCAGTGCCGTTCGGCTGGCCCGGCGGGCGACGGCGAGGCACGCAGGGGTAGATAGAAATTGAGAAGTTTATTCGGGCACAATGGATGTTGGGTCATCTAAAGTTGACGGGACGTGATTCTTCAACTACTCTCGCCCGACTAGGAAATGCTTTCAATTTCGAGTAACAGACTGAATCCTAACAGAAAGTTGATGAAAGCGATCGCCAACCGCATGACCAGCGCTGCTCGGACCAACGTTTTCTTGCGATACGCCCGGGACAGATGCTGTGTCGAAACTCGAAAGTTTGTCTGACTTTTCTCCAGTTTCCTACTTGCGGTGGGACGTGTTTTAGAAACATTAGTCGCCTCTGCAGCAGCGAGCGCGACCTGGCGCAGTGAGCCACGGCTTCGACGACCAAACGTTACGCCCTGCCGCCACTTGCACGACATGGCTTAGGAAATGCCAGGGCTTCTGTGACTTGGCCAGTGGCTCCTCGTCCACGACCTGATATAGAGAGCCATTGGCTTCGCCAGGGCCCTTGCTCCACGAATACAACCCACGGAGTCTATAACTAAGGCTTCGTCGACTAAACATTGTGCCTGCCATTATTTCGCGACCTGGAAAATGGCTGTTCTATGCCTGCAGGACAATCGACTCGGAAAGATCATAGGTGAATAGAGGGAATACGAAATACTTTGCTCACTCACTTGGCTGCCCGCGCGCGCTCGTTCGCCGCTCGTTCGCAGGCGAGAAAATTCTCCACGGACGAGTTTATTTGATTGCGTTGCGCCCAATAAAAGACACCCCTATATACCTATACACGTAGCGAATAGAGTACAGAAGGAATGGGTACTCCTTGTTGATGCAAATACAAAGAGGTCGCATACATTTATCAGAAACTCATTAGACACAGGCTTCCTGCGAAACACCAGCTGCAGAATGGAGTGTAATTATAATCAGGGCTTAGTTTAGCAATTGACTTATAGCTGAACGTGAGCTGCGCTGCAAAGTAAAGCGAAGTCTGTGGCTCGGCGTAACAGCGCACACGCCCCGCCGCCCGCGTTAGGTGTCTCCCCAGTGTGCGCTACTATTATGCTTGGGATTAACTCAGGTGATAAATTTGTTATTATTCCCGTGTAAGTTCAACTCGACCATGGCCTTATTTATGGTGTTTCAATGTGTAAAGGTCCTCACTGTGCGCATCATCTGTCCCTGCCGTAACACTGCAATAACTCATGCAAAGTTTGATACGTGAAACTGATTTGTGCGCTATAACTCTCCGATGATCTTTCGCTTCACAACCTGCATTATCATTGGCAGATAACGTGAGTGATGACTTCCAATTAAATAATTGTGTTTCGACCTGTCACTAATGGCACGCAGCTTGAGTGAGCGGACCGCAATTTCTCCGCAACTTTCTTCTCGCTCCACACAGTCCCTCACTCCCAACCCCAAACATCGCGGCGCGTCCCTTCACTCCCAACTGATTACAGTTGTGTATCTGAGCGACGCCCTGACGCTAAACCGACTCCGAAGAGATTTACTTGACTAATCCTCTTTTTCGCGCAGTAAATCTCTTCCGCCTGCCTTGAACATTCCTTGCTGATTTAATACGACTTAGTCAGCAACTGACAAGAAGATTTCACCGGCTAATGCAAGGGCTAAATCACGGAGATGGATATGACGGTGTGTGGGGAGTGAGGCTATTGCTGATGATGCGGCGCACGGTGATAGATGGATTATTGCAACGGAAAAGTTTGGACAAAGGGAGATTTTCGTTTGTGTGAAGCTATAGAGTTTCGGGCAGCTGTGACGGCGAGGTCTTTGATCGGCCAGGGCCCGTGGATCAGTGTCGACGACGGGTTTCCGCATTCGCCGCCCAGAATTAGAATTGATGAAACGGAGCTGGCTCCTGGCTCGACGGTTCCAGGAAAAGTCAAGTTGATTAGATGATTAGACGCGCGCTGCCAGTAAAGTCCTTGCTCACTGATAAACAATGGGGCAGCGTCGGCGTCGGCGTCGGAGTCGTCGGGACGAGAATTACGCTGATGAAAAGGCGGAGGCTGATGAAAAATTCACGTGTGTTGTGCTTTACTTTATTCCGGTCGCGTTCGACTGTAAGATACTCGCGAGAAGGAGGTGGAGACGGAGAAGGGTGAGGTGTACGCGCGCGGAAACACGCGGAGAAGCGTTTCTTCCAGGGTACGCGGTAGGTACACGATCGCCGCGTGAAGCAATCTTGATCATTCAAACTGTGCCGGGAACTTATAATTCACACAGATTTATGAAAAGTCTCGCGTCTGCTTATTATTCCCTGTGCGCCGAGGAATTTTTTCCAAGTTAGTCACTTTATTAAAAGTAAAATATTTAAGAGGCTCAGGAGTCTAAGATGACGAAAATCTCCACTCTGCTAATAATGCGCTGCGACGTGCGGCGAAACGAGCACCGAAAAGGAGTTGGTGGGTTGGGGGTTAAAGGGAAGGAGGGGTGGAGGGGGGGGGCGCGAATGAGACTCTAGTCTTTGATGATATGCGCAAGTCTCGGCGGTGGCCGTCACCTTTAAATATCACCTCCGCGGGGACGACGACGCTCAGCCTATAATAGACGATGTTGCCCATCCACCACCCTACCTCCATCCCCCATCCTCCACCCCTTTCCACCCCGACCCAAAGCGAAACTCGTAAAACTTTCTTGGCAAATGTCAGACTACAGCCGAGCCTACAGGAACAGCTACTCGCGCATCTATTGTAGAATTCATATCATACGTAACTGAACAGCAGGGAAAACTAATCCCCGACTTCAGGTCATGTTATTGTTTGCATATAACCAACGCATGAAAGGTAATCAAATTATCCTGTTTGCATTTCAACGCTGTGCGGGATTAAAAGGAGACGAATTAAAAATACTGAAACGGGAACACGCTCGGATGAATAATGCATACTTTCATTTCGGTTTGTTGTAAATTATAATACTCTCAGCTCTGCTCGCGACTCAACTAATTGATTCCGAATGATTCTGCTTAATTGGATACGGGAAAAAATATTTCTAATTAAAACATAACACTGTTATAATTCCACCAGGAGATTTTCCGCTCATTTTTCCTCTAAAATTGGCGGAGCGCTTGCAACGAGCCAACGCTGTCCTAATACTCATGAAAATCGAGCGCAGCCAGTTTCATTTACACTCGGTTATTACGCGGGCGAGAATTAACAACCCAGTCCCACCCCCACCCACTCATCGAATTCTTTGTTATCAAACCAAAGCTTTCGGCGGCAATTTGTCGCAACAGATTTTGGCAGTGGCTCGGATAACGGAACACGAAGAGACAAGATGTTGCGACTTAGGAGATCGTCATGTTGATTGGCGCTCTATAAGGAACGTCGGGCGCGCGAACGGAACACAAAAGAAACGTTCGTGTCGCCCCGTTCAGCCGCATTGGCCCCACCCTAACGGCACATCTAGTGTTATAGCTGAGGTATTTAAGGTCCTCGCTTCGACTCCCAAAGGAGCCATTTCACCTCCCACAACTTGCAGCCTCCCGGTCTGCTAAAGTACAAGTTTAAAACTGACAAACTAGGCCTAACAAGAAATCCCCGAGCGCCGGAGAAGTCCGTGCAACAGACTTTTAGAAGACAACGACGGCGACAGCGACGGCGACGGCGACGGCGATCACGATCAGACACAAGCGTCGTTCCGGAGATGCTTTATGAGTGCGTCGTATCGTAACGCATCGGTGTTTTTAATTAATTTCGTGACACCGTTCGCCGTTAACGCGGGCGTTATTAATAGGCGGAAAGTGTGAGGATTAATTGGATATAAAACATTAGTCATTAAATTTGAACATTGCGATGATAAATTATTATGACTAGTGTATGGCACGTTTTGATCGTAAAAAGTAACGCTAAAGCTGTGTCAAGTAATTATTGATGGCACCGAGGTACCGTGGATAAATTCGTAGTTGCCTATGACGTCACAAACAAGTGCTAGTGTGCCCGATACTTTGCTCGGCACTTTGGGCGAAATTGAAGCGTTTTTGGGAGAACGCGCTTCGGTGACCTTGAGCGGACCCGGCTCCTCCACCTCGCTGGCAGCTCCTTGGCCTGTCCGCGTGGGGCCAGGGTCATGTAGCGCGCAACATTATCGGGTAGAGACTAGGGAGAAAGAAAAATACGACCTGCGTTCACTGCCGTGTGTTGCCTATTTTATTTAAAACTCGCCTTTTTTGTAGGTTTATCACTTTTTTTCTGTTTCATTAGGCTGACGGGTTTATGTAGCAGAACTAAACTTTCTCGTCTCTTTTAGCGTGCCGTTTCGAAGGAGGCAGGCGATTTTTTTTCGAAACGTCTTCATTTATGATTCTCTTTTTCCAGTTCTACTTTCGCAGTTTTTTATTAGTAGAGAAAGGCCATCTAATAATTTATTTCGTTGCATGGAAGGCATGCCCTAAAAGCCTACAACCATAATCTTTTAAGTACCTCCTGATTTTTTATAATTCCTCGTGTTCATGCCGGACATCAGCAGCTAAATCCTATTACAGCCGGAATCCAAATGCCGTGTCCGTCGCAAATATTTTATTTTAGCTTCTATCATAGCTGTCAATCAATTAATCCATCAATTTAGAGAAATGAAATACTATGCGGACATGAAAAGCTCAACTTTTTGTTCCGCTATAAATGTAGATTCTGTTATCGGACTCTCACCCGCCTTTTGCATTTTATCATTCCATTGAGATTTTGCATATTTGCATAAATTAATTTATATTCCGTCTATCTCGAAGGGAGGTTTTTGCCAGCCAGTCTCTCGCTGGTGGATGCAGTCGGACGCCAACTGCGAACGGCGAGCGAATGCCGGAGCCCACTCTTTCGCCGGGCGAGGGCGCACATACCTACCTATCGCCAATTAAGTGCTCTTCTTGCTTCTCAAACAACTCGCACTATGTATGGTAATATCTGAAAGCCATTAAAACGAATTTCTACGTCTCTCACACAGAAATTTCCAGCTTTCGCCGCTGTCACTTCCTCGCGATATGCTTTTTTAAAAGCATCTTATGAAAGGGGTGTGCGCTCTGGAATTCGACGCGCAATATGGAATGCGTTCCATTTTGGTAATGGCAGCTTATCTAGATTTCTTTGCCCCTGGCTCGCCAAAAAAAGGAAAGAAATGGAGTAACAAGCGAAGAATATTGCTCCCCCAGATGCACAGAGATATGAAAGAAACCCGCCTCGTAGTGCTACCAGATTAGTTCAATTACCTATACCATCCGACTGCTTTCGCTAGGAATATGGAATGTTCTTCATTTTGTTTTTACTGCATAGTCTTTATTTAGTTTGTTTCAAAAACAAAGACGACACGATTTTCCTTTCTTCTCTCATGACAAGCGTTCCACAACAGTTTAAAAATTTGGGAAATTTTAGAGCCCAGACGTTTGACAGTCCTAAAAATTACGTCACATTGTTTTTGCTTGAAAAACACGGGGATATCGTTCAAGAACACTGTTAAGACGGTAATCATTCGTTTTTCGGTACCAACTTCAGACAGACAATTATTAACTGGTTAGTACTGAAATGTCTTGCTGTAAAATTTACGCTTAACAAACGGAACCTGTATAAGAATACAAAAAACATAGTCAAGCCTAAAATTGAGGAAAAGGGACCCCATATTATTTCGATATGAGCTTGTGTATGGATATCCATTTATGATCATTGCCGCATCGTATCGATATTAATCTCGGTCTGGTGATTCAACTGTGCAATGCTCACCGAGTCGACGGCAGCCAATTATTTCACGCTTTATCGACTAATTGCACAGTTAGCCGAGGCAAGTACTGCGCCAGGTTTACCGTCGCAGTTGTGCAAGGCCCTAGGATGTCCGCCGGTACAGCACCGTCGTCCGGCACGGGCCTAATTAACCTGTAGTTAATTAATCAATAAAGCCTGCGAGATGATTTTCACGGCCTTTGCGAGTGCCCGTTGGGACAAAGCTGCACCATTGTTAATTGAAAACTGGGACATATTTGTGTGGTTGTCTGCAATGAAAGAGGGTGGGGCGTTAAATAAAGGCATGGTTTAATTACGAAGGAGATTAGTGCTAGTGCCTATTATGTTCTATTACAATATTAGAATCTAGGAAACGAGTTATTTTATCAATTGTCATCGTCTCCCTATAGATTTCTCTGAATTGTAGACGATTTCATTGATAATGATCGACGGCAGCATCTTCTGGATCGGAGGCATGGCGGTATTTCACCGTTATTTAATTAAAAAGTTGCATAGTTTTTTACGTTGGCAACAGCGGTGATATCGTTAAAATACATCGTAAATTAATCGCTCCCAAATACTGTTACTTCCACGAGACTTCTACGTCCAATCAATTCTTGCAGGTTGATATTGCTCCTCGGTAAACTCGAAGAGCTATAAATATTCCCGTTCTGGTTGACTCTATCAATATCGTAGGAAATATCAATCTCTCCGCCTACAATATGCACTTAAGCAAGTAAGTGCCAATAACTGTTCTAACGGGTCTTGTGTCGGTTAATCGAAAGGGGATGGGATAAACTCTTTTCAAGGAGATTGGTTAGATCTTTGGAGTGGAAAGGCAATTGGAGAATCTTGTTAACTAAAACGCTGCGCAAAATCTTTGATGACCCAATAATACTCCCTGTTAACTAACAATATCACAAATCCATGTAGGTCAAGAAGTTCCCACTTGAACCTTGCGCGAGACACGTCTATAAAATATCTCACGACTTCCATTTTAATACCATTTTCCCATTACGTCGTCGCTTCAGACGAGACCTATACGTTCTCCGAGTCTTCCCCATCGAGCTCCGAGACCCAGCGAGTAGCGACAAGGCACGGGATTGCTAATAAGCACCGCTTTACCACTAAGACCGCATCCCCGCCCTGTAATACGCGTACGACGTTAACACAGGACGGCGATGAATGCCCTGCAGCCCTGCAACTCTAATCGAGAACTTTAGCCAAGTTTAAATGCAAAACACCACCGAGTTCTCATTAAGCCATTCCATTAGTAAGGTATTGTCACAAGTGTTACTGTAGATGGTGTATAAGCTACTTATTGAGGGGGTACGGTGCGTTGTGGCGTTGTGCGCGAGGTACGTGCGAGTATGTATACGTACACACATAAGCACCTATACAGAGGCACAGGTTATGCCTTTGTATTGAATGCAGAGCGTACAGAGGGCTGTTGTGCAGTACGTATCTGGATTGCGTAATTGAGTACCACTCTTGTTTGCGTCAAACAAGGTTGTTGCGAGATTTGTTTGCTCTCGGCAAAGATGCTCAAGATTTCTTTTGGAGATGGCTACTATGTTGCGTTGTGCATCTCATTCACTGGGAATGGACTCTGTCAAGGGGTACAGTGCAAACAGAGGGAGCATTGGAGGATCGAATCGCAGCATTCAGTTACAATTTATTGAAATATTAAATTAAAAAGCTACGTCTCGAGACAGCAACTCTGAACTTTTGATCGAACGCATGTAAGGGGCAGATAAAAATTCGTTTGATTCTAAAGTAGTGTTTACTTTAAATCTTATAGCTCCTGCTTTGTAATATCTGAAGTCAATATCGAAACGCTGGATGCTATTTGCCTTGGAGGTGATCTATTTTGGAAATGAATTCGGTTCAATTCTGGCGGTCGCATGCTTGAATGTCTAACTGTGACGAAATTGGATGGCATCTTGAAATTTGGAAGATTTGACTCGCGCGCCGCGGAGTTTTATGAATTTCTGCTTCTAGCTCGAGGTTGGCGGTGGTGAAGGAAAGCTATAACTCACGAAGGGTGGATGAAAGGGGCGAAACGCAGCAGCACAGCACAGATCAGATAGTAATTTGAATTCTTCGAGTAATAACCTCGCAGATGAATATACTGACGTTGCCAGCTAGACGATAAATTAACTTTTCGAATGAGATTTCGTTGAAACTGTCACTTTAAAAATTTTGTTTCGCATTTCAGTTCACTTTGAAATGATATGTTAGGGAAAGAGGCAGAAGATATAAACTCAGAAAGCATTCAGCGAACATTTGAATTTCGGAAAATAATATTTGTATAAATCAGGCCTCCTCCTGTGTTTTTCGGCTCGATCGGCGCGGTGCAAACTCATTTATCCGCTGCAGATTCACCCGAGGGAAATGTTTGCTTGCAAAAAATTGTCCCATGGTATGCTGCCACCCGTAAGCTCCCCCCCCCCTTACATACATACACACATACACACACATACAAACACACACGCGCGCGCGCGTTTCTTGGGACGTGGCGTGCCGCGGGACAGAGACCGATGAAAATTCCTGAACGTGAAAATGCAATCCAACATGGCGGTGGCGAGAGACACAGAAGATGGAAACCTTTATAGCCTTTATAATCTTGTCACTGCGGAATAACGACACCTCTTTTATGGGTCAATTTGTTCGAACGAAGTAAGCCGCGCGAATAAAATATCTAACACACCGCCCGCTAGCTTGCTCTAGATTCCACAGCCTTTGAAAGTCATACACGTGCGCCGCCTGGCGCCTGCGTTGATAATTACAGTACAGCCACGGGACGAAAAAAAATACATATATAATGGATGATGTTGTTAACCTTTTTTTTTAACACAAGTGTCGTTTTTCAAAAGTATTGAACCGACTGTTTTGAGCTGATGAGTTTTTGATTATTGTCCGTGAAGTTCCAGTTCGTTATTCACGTTTGGTTCGATAATTTGAACAACATGCCCTTGTATTCCCAGAGAGCAGGTCCCAGGCTCCGTGCATGTGCTGCCTGCTGGACCCATACGTTATGTGAGGCTTGGGAGATGGAAATTGGCCTCCCTGTTTTCGGCTAGGTTTGTAGAGGATACGTAAAGCCGGTTCTCGCACGCAAATAGAGTGAAGGATAACTTAGCCCCAACGCCTGGGGAGTTGGACTCGTTTTTTTATTAGCCTTGCCACATCTTATATTTGTGTTAAAAAGTTTTGCAGATGATAAAAATCGTAAGCGTTGCTTTTGATGCCTATGCTACTCTAGAAAATTGGGGTTCTAGGCTCTGTGGTGTTCTGGGAGCTTGGCTGTACATGTTGGAACTACATATATTTTTTATCAGAAACTGCTAACAAATATGAAATTCCTGCAAAATATTTTCACAATGGAATAAAACCACTGCACTGCGAGGAATTCAGTTTCGATTTTAAACTTTAATGGAAATCATTATTTTCTGTCATACGAGATGCGGTAAAACCATAATGCCGCATAGCTTTGTTAAATGGAACGACCCAGGCTTTAAAAGTTCCAAACAAATGTGCATCTTTAATCCACTAATTGATAACTGATTACTGACGGATACATTTATAACGGATGTTTTGGTATCAAATGAAATTATCAGAGAGCTTTTTCGAAACTGTTATTCAGCGCACGTAAAAATGAAGCCAGTCGTTTGATTAAGCGTGCGTGCTAGAATTTAAGAAAATTAATGTTTCATTTTAGCATTCCTGGGCGCCACTCTTAGCACACATAGATAAGTAAAACCAATTATAATTAGGAGAAAATGTAATAAACCATTTTAAGCCTTTAATAATATCTTGCAGGCCATGTTTGGTGGAAATTATTTCAGACGCAACCAAAACATTAATCTGGACTCATGTGGCCGCCTGTTTTATCCCGTAACCACCGGCTATCATAATAATATCAGAGGATGCTGTGCTGCAAGCAGCGAGCACATAATGCGATAGAACTGAGTTCTGTTGCTGTTGGTTCTAGCTCTCCGCCAAGCTTCCTAGCCTATATAACAATATAAATACTACTCTATGATATAAAGATACCAAGAGAATAGAGCAAGACTGCTTTTATACAAAGCCAGTCGTAAATAATATGCATGTGGCGTATGTATTTGGTTCAGATAACTGATAAAATGATTACAATGCAAGCAGTGCTGCAGGGAAGATCATCTGCAGAGTAGCCGAAGCTTGCTTAGCCGGAAATTGTTTCAACTAGTAATTGAAAACACGGCGATAACATCTCTGCAGCGGTGTTAATCCGTCTTTTTAATTTGATATGTTCTTGTCGGCACCAATACCTAAAAGCAGGCGTACATTTTCTCTGCTCGCACAGCTTGGTGTTGATTTTTTCATGTGTGTTAATGAGTAGCGTGGGTTTGTAAACGCCTTTTTCGTAGGTTACGCGGCCAATTTCATTCCAGAATCCTCTCTACCTCGCGTATTGATTTTCTTTTCGTTTTTCCACCACCCGTATAGTGAAGTTAATTTTATAAAACAACCTTTTCAATGGAACGATTAGCAAAAATAAATAGCTAGCCAATTAATTTCCCACCTCTCTGGGCCACCTGGAGGGTGACTGGGTTCTTACTAGTTCCTCTACGTCAACATGCAGCTAGCGCGGCCCTCCTCGCCGTCGCTGAGTTACTGCCACCGGGACTGGGGACTTGAGAGCAAAAAAGGTACGCCACCCCTTCACGGCGCCACTTTCCCAACTAATGACGTAAACAAGTGTGCATTATGGGACATAAAATCCAGCGTGCCTCCCAATTTGTTCAGCGCACTTCACATGATACTGATTAAGGGTGGAGTTGGTTCATTAAATTCAGCCGCTGCAATTACTATGGCTCTTGAT
The DNA here is from genome assembly GCA_001676325.1 of Amphinemura sulcicollis. Taxonomy (NCBI): domain Eukaryota; kingdom Metazoa; phylum Arthropoda; class Insecta; order Plecoptera; family Nemouridae; genus Amphinemura; species Amphinemura sulcicollis. The sequence goes on from LVVV01432286.1 coordinate 12,671, forward strand.
TCGACGCCTGACCAGCGGAAGGGTGGGTACTCTGCTGCCTTTTGTGTTTTGTCTTGCGAGATAAAAATAATTAAAAACTTGGTCATCGCAAAGTTTTTCTTAAACCATTGATCCACGGATACGTTTTATTTTATCTTTACGACCGCGAATATCTTGAAAACAAATCTGAAACTTTTGAGAGCGTGACCAAGATCGCGTGCATCGCACAATCTTTCAATGCGGCTCCTCCACCGCTGTGAAAGCTTGCGCGCGGTTCGCTGCTTTGACTTGGTCCTGTGACGCTAAAGAAATCTCTACTCTCTTCGGCAAGCTGGTGCTTGTTGCTTAATGTGCAACTCATTTACAAATGCAACACAATAAGAAAAATATGTCGGTAACGTCAACTATATGTTTTGCCATTGCTAATTCAACATGTATAATAATATAGCTTGTATGAAGCTTCAATGACGAGGATTTGAAATCAAAGGGGAAATGTAATGCTGTGCTATTATCAATATTTATAGAAGTAATGCCATCTGAATCATTGTTAACTGTCCAAACGGCAGATCCATGTTCGCAAACACAATGGTTAACGATGTTAAATTTATTTTTTAGCAATATCAGTGTCAAAATATTCAGCACGCTGCGGTGCCAAGTAGATGCGATCATTATGTTTAGCAGTAATAATAAATTTCCAATTTTCCCCTGACATTATCGTACACAATAAATCGCGTACGAGGTGCAGGTTCGCACAGGACGTGGTGCTGAGATTACATTCAACCAGCTTCATAATACATCATCGCTGCGAAACTAGTTCACACTCGTAAAACGCAGCTATCAAATGCGAAAATTATTATTACTTTCCTAGCTTCATTTACATGTTTTGTTTATGCACTGTCAATATAATACATCCTATATACAAAGTGGTAATGAACAACTCTCTAGTTTATGAAAGATATTAAAATTTTCTCTCGAAATTATTCATGCGCGAAGATTAGAAAACAAATTGAAATCGTCTCGTTCCGAGACTCCAATCAGAGGATCGTCAATTACTGGCAGCAACTCGCAGACAGGCGCGCGTCAATTCAAACTTTGAGACAGAATTCACAAACGAAATCCACTTCTATCTCTGCGTGCGACAGTGCGGCGACGACGACAATATTCATAATATTCTCGCTGTCGAATTGCGGTCAAATTCCGACCATGGCATGCGATCTGTGTAGGCTACCCGCAGACCACAGACCATCAAGTCATACCGGTGAAATAAATGCAGGTACTTACTCGGAGGTGCAGTGCAGGTGCAGCGAACAGGCGTCGGCGGTAGAGTAGGGTTTGGCCCGGCAGGCGTCGCAGCGCTAGTGATGTGCTCCCGACGGCCTCTCCCAAACAACTGTACGGCACTCTGCACGCAACCCTCCTCTCTGGTCCAGCCAGATCAAAAACATATACCGCCGTCGCTGTCGCCGCGACGCTGACGTCGTCGTGGCGTGGCTGCGAGCGGCGACCGACGCTGAAATACACAATCTTGCAATCTTTTCTATTACTGTGGAAAAAAATTCGTATTAAAGTTGGAAATCCATTTCACGCGAGATATTTAATTTTACGCCCAATGATTTTTTATCGAATCTTATTTGGAAAGAATCGGCATTTCGTGCGGCGTCGGTTTGCGCCGTCGGTTTGGGACGTCGGCTCGACGTGCATGGCGTCGTATCGCCGTTCATGGATCGCGGTCGAATGTGTTTCCAATAACTCAGCGTAATGCACGTACTTCAAGGGGCAAGTAAGCTGCATTAGGCCGCGCAATTCGCGTCCCCGCTCGAGACATCGCTATCAGCAAAGAACAGCTTCGGAGCCGCGACAAAGTGGCCCATGCAGAAGTCCAGAGCACAGCCATCGGTCAGACTTTAGATAGAGTGAAACCTACTTTGTTATAGGAGTTCAACATTTCCAGATAATTAATTTTTGCTTGGATATAAAATGGCAATAACGTTCGTTATAGACATCTCCTGGTTTCCACAAAAGTTATTTTCTTGAGGGGCAGAGATTGAAACAAACTTATGTTTTTATCTTAAGTATAAGTACCTATGGAGCAGGGATTCGGCGTATGAATTTTTAATCACCCGACGGACTAGAATTACTTACTTTGGTCGAACTAATTAATTTTCTCAAGTGCTCCACAACAAGCTCATACTTCCAAAATTACTATACTCGATCTATATTTTCTTAAGCAAATCCTGGACCTATCCCCATAGCAACTATCAACTCGCCGTCTCGCTTGATTGGATGAACTCCGATGCCGAATCAAACGCTCGAGTGATGCAATCGTTCTGCCATCCCTTGGGTCTCCACTCAGATTACTAACTCAGCCGCAGCTTCCACATCAGCTCATATCGCGCGCGGGGCAGACGTCGAAATTGCCCTAATTTGTCCTAAGTCCCGTCAATATGCATTGCAAACTAAGCGTTGCTCGCAGCACCGTTAACTCCGCAAGTAGTAAGCCAAAGGAGAAACTAAATTGCTGCTGCCAACTTAATAACTCCATGAGCCGAGGTTCGAGGGAACGCAATCGCGAGGGAGTGAGAAGTTAGGAGTCATTTAACAACAAAACCCACGTAAACAGCTTTATTGGCTAAATATATTTCGGTTCCAGTTGGAAACGGCGACGTAATTCCCGGACAATGTTGCTTTTAATTCGTGCAATATAGAAAAGAGAAGTGCGTCATTGTCTGCACATTTTCCGTAAAAGAATGAACAGCTATGACTTTTTCAAAGGCCCCAATTCACCGAAGCATGTTGGTCCCTTGACAATAGCCAAAGAAAACCAATTGCGCCTGGTTTCAAAATAGAACCAAACCAAACTCCAAAGTGTGTGGCAGGTTACGAAACCCGCCAGCAACCGCCCCTTTCAATGCAATTACATTACAAATTGCCAATCAAAGTACCGCATGAACGCGGGCAGGACGCGCGCTATGACGGATGTGCTGCAGATGAGAGCGCTATGTTTTCGGTTTGCCCTCACGTCGGCAGCATCCAGTGCGCAAAGCGCCCGGCGCCCCGGCGTCTGCTGCCCCCACCCTCTGCACGCTTTGCGGCGCCGGGGTTATTCTTACGGGCAATTGAGGGCGTCGGGCGCGGGGGCGATAGCGCACGGGCAGAAGGGGCGAGGGGGG
>LVVV01432287.1:0-15841 GCA_001676325.1 Amphinemura sulcicollis
TGGGCAAATTTAGAGGTGGGGCACGTGCCCCTGTGCCCTTTAGCACGAGCCGCCACTGATCTGTAGCCATTAGAAAGATTTTTTGATGTAAGTGTATGCTTGATGTAGAACAGGTTCGTTCAGCAAAGTAGAAGTAATGAAAATCGAATTACAGTTAGCGAGCTGGAGGCGAATATCTTAGAATATTATAAATTTCAGAGTTTTTGGGTCATATCCCTGTGTTATTGCTCCATTTTAGCCATAATAGAGCAAGGACGGCGCTTTGCTGTCCCCTGCAAGATAGCGTGCACCCTTTTCGCAAAGATCCAGTTATATAATGATCGATTTACTTTGAAATCTTTGACGGAATTGCCGATCATGCTGCGCAATGCACGGGTCGCGGATAATGGTGATTGGTGAAGTCTTTTACCTGGCTTGATGCAGCTCATGCCGCAGATGCCGTCGCACATGCATTTCTTCTTCTTACTCTTGCAGTCCTCGTCGGTAGAACATTTGCGTAGACATTTCTGACCCTGAAAACATACTCGCAACATCAGACGCAAGTCCAGCCTATAAAGCATCATGCACAGAATTAGCAGTGTCATCTCCAATCATCATAGCTAAAACAGAACATCTACAATTCATTTCATATTGATGAGTGCCGAGGGGATTTCTTCGTCGGTAAACTTCATCGGTACTGTACCTTACGCAGAATACTATAAAGTCTAGCCATATGCATGGACGAAACTTTGTAAACCTGAAGTGGGAACTCATTTAAACACTCAACACTTCTTACTTCACAAGAACTATCGAATCCGAACTTTTGTCTTCACGGCAAAGCGATTTGAGACATGCACATAAGTGTATTACTTTGTGAATGGATAGGATTGCCACTCACGGCTCAAGCAAAAGATCATAGCAAATGTGTTCGAAATCACGGCAGACAACACTAATAGGTATAGGGCCCTTAGTGACATTGGAAAGGTGGTTGTACCAACACTTGATACATTAGCGGATATCTCATAGGCTAGGTCTGCTGTATCATCGGCCTATCAGGTGCCATTGGACATTGTCAACGGAACCGCGTCAAAATACGGACCAAAGGATTGAAGGCGCGTGGGCAGGAGAGAGTCTGTAGGTTCCTTTGGAGCGAGCTTGCTTACTTACAGCAGTAGCCGTCGAGAATGTTAACAATATACTCTTGGTTAATTTTTATTCTCTGTTCAGACTGTGCCCTGCCCTATTCCAGACCAAGTATGCACCTACCATCAGGTTTGCCTGGTCCTCGTCACGTGGGCAGAGTGCAGAAGGAGAATTCCGGGGGTTCTTGTAGATACGTCCGTCGTCGTCGACTTCGAATGAGTCGCTGGAGTCATCGTGGTCTTCGTCATCGTCCTCTAGGCTCTCGTTGCCAGCTAAAATCAGGAAAACGACAGGGTTCAGACTTCAACCCTTGGTACAGAATGGGCTCAGACGAAGTGTGTTGCTATTGACTGTTAAAACACCCATACGGAATTAAAACGAAATATTACGCTTCCTAAAGACTGAACGACGCGAACAATTGTATAGTCAGAGCCCCGCTACTGACCAATCCCCGCTGGTCATCAAAAAAGTCAATTTTAATTGAAGCAAAATACGATCTTTTTAGAAATTAAAAACAATCGCCCCAATATTTAATAATCAAAATTAATATTGGACTGTCAAAACATACAAGTGTTGATCAAGTCCTTGGAAATGAATTGTACGACTTATTCGTTAGTTCTATACGCGTGTTTGCTGTAACAATATACACCAAACCTGCACACAACACGCTTTGAGTATGTACAATGCTACTAGGGCTTGGGTATATGAATCCTGCTGCCAAATGCATAACATTTTATAATTGATACACCCTCTAAAACCATATCACTTTCCTTCCCATGAATTCATAGTGTCTGTGTCCATTTAGTTGCCACGCTTCATCACAAAATTCCATGAATAAATTAAATAAATGTGTGTAAATTACTCGTCATTTCAGCCAATTCTAGTCGTGCTACCAAAAATGCGGCGTCTAGTGTAAAATTAATTCGAAGCTGCGAACCACCCTTCACACTTTCCAGTAAGAAAATTAGATCGATCGAACCACTCAATTTATCGACTGCTCGCAGACATGATGGGCATAGAAATTTACGTTCACCCCAAGTTAACGTGCCCAGAGAACACCGCGTCGTCGACAATTTCCGCTCTACTGCGAAACACTTAGCCAAGAAGTTCCTATCCACCCACTTGACAATAAATTAGCTAACTTCACAACTACGACAGAGTACAAAAGATAAATCTCATAATACTTCTAAGTTCTACACAAGCCACGTACAGCAGTTTGCCATGCAACCCTTACCACAGACTAACGATGGGGCTCTCTTGCTCGCATAAGATTGTCTCTAAATCTAGCCGCGGAAAAAACTGAGTCAAGCTAAATGTGGTCTACTTCAGTGACATTTAATTATCTTCTAAAATGCCTCAGCTCAGCCCCAAATTTGTCTCACTTTTAGCAGAGGAAGAGAGTCTTTAGTAAAGGAACGTTGGGCATATCCCCTTATCTCCTCCTTTATCTTATACTGTATATAGCGAGAGAAAGAGAGGTTAAAGTGTGAGAGCGAAATTGTTATTCCTCACAGCACATTCTACTCTAGATTCAGACCCGAGTAAACCAGCAGCGAGAGAGAAATCTCAGAGAGAGCCAGACGTCTAACCAAAAACGTGATAAACAAGGCTGGATAACAAAGGAATATGGGATCATCATCCATGCCGTTTATCACAAACAAGCAGGCTCTTGCGCTCCTGTGGCGGTTTGGAAAGGGTTACAAAAACAAGATGCCACCCCCTTAGGGGGTACGTCCCCATTCCCTGGACGCCCGGAGCGCGCTCGTATCGGGATTTCCAGGATAGAGATGGAATCTCGGGGAAGGGGAGGCTGGGCCAGCTAGCTGTACTCAGTGTGTCAATGTCAAGGGGTGGGTGCTGGAGATTTGCAATTCCCATTTTGGTCAACCCTGGCCGGGGCATGTAATGAGTCACTCTATGGCTTTTGGCTTCTCGTGGACATATAGACATACACGGTAAACTCGTAATGTTGAATTACAGTAATGGGGGTATAGGAGATTTTAGTCCTTTCGTCGGCTGTTACATATACTACTGCAATGCTGTGTCATTGAATTGATGTGCGAAATTAGGGGATGAGGCTTACGCCATTTAGTCAGATAAATAGGGGTTCATTTTGTGCTTTACGTGTGATCGCATTATACATGAGAGTAGTTTAGTGGGCTTTATTCACGGCGACCTATAGCATTGGTCTCTAGCAAGTATAGGGGTTCATTTTGGAGCTTTGTTTACTGACTGCAATTTAGCTTAACTGCGTTAGCTCTAAGATAAATCAAGATTTACACAAAATCAAGCACGGAATCCATTTAGATGGGGTGGATATAGTATCATGACGGCGTGTTATTATAGGATCTATCTTAACTTAACACAAACACAGACTGCACGTATTAGCAATAATGCTGGAGCGGCAGATGAGCAAATGGAAACGTTGGAATTTGCGTACAGCTATAAGTGGTGTGTGGTGTCGTGATTCTACGCGTTCCGCACTTGTGGGATGCTCGGAAAGGCAGAAGGGATGGCTCGATATTTCAATTGTGATTTGTGGTTTCCTTGAGAATGGATTAAGGAGCAATTCTAGGAGTTGTTTAGCGAGAGAACCGTAAGAACACACAGGTAATTAATTGGTAGGTTAATATTCTTATACTTTCTGAAATCGTGCTATTTATGATGTTTTTTTTATTCGCGCTTTACCGGTCAAACGCCTGCACCGATTTGAACCAAATTTGGAGGGTAGGTATTTGTGTTCTCAACTTAAACACAATTCGATTTTAAACAAAATCAACCAAATCGATTTTTACGAAATTTTTCGATTTTTTAAAAACTATAAAAGGCTATAACTTTCAAAATCTTAAACAAAAATTGACCAAACTTTGCACACATGTGTATCTTGTTGAGATGTACCGTGACTGAGAATTTCAAGTCCGTAGGTTGAACTGTTCCGGTTTTATTAGCGATTTTAAGTGATTTTTTGTCGATTTTTGCCTGTTTTCAACAATTGAAGTCAAATTTTTAGCGTATTCTGCTATTTGCATTGCCCAGTTACACTTTTTACCAACTACTACTATCGCTACGCTATCTATAACGCAATACTAACTGTGTTAGTGTTAGGAGCCCTAGTTATTAAATTCATTCGGCATCGCTTAAAATACTTTATTTGAAATCAGAATTGTTTGGAGCGGGTTTCATCAAATCATATTGCGACGTGCGCGATATGGGGACCATGGGAGTAATAATTGTAATCGATTGAATGTGAAATCGGCTCGCACTGCGCTGATCTATTGGTCTGGCGCTTGTCATCATTTTCCAATTGTGTGATAGGCAATTGTTGTGTTAATTCAATCGAATTATCTGTGGATGGTGTTAGCATAACTCTGTATGGATTTCAAATGGGTCTATAGTCCAAAATGATGAACGCTTTCACAATTAGTTGGAAATCGGGAGATGTGATAATCTTTTGACATGAGGAGGAAATTTTCTATCGTCTTTCCAGCAATGCTAACAATAAAAGTTTTTACTTTACAGAAGCGAGCATTTCATGTCATTGTCACTGCATTCTTTGTCGCGTAATTGTAAATGTATAGAGCAACCCATCACTACGACCTTGGCAGAAACCTTGGCGGACAATTCGAAGGCGAAGCTGCTTTTAGGTCGTAAATCTTCTGATATCATAGTAAGTTAAGACAACGCTTTTAAATGCTTGCAAGATTTTGTATTGCATGAAATAATTTTGATTCACAAGAATGGGTTCATCAGTATACCTACACTGCTGTACGTTAAGTTTAGTGGAGCGTGCTCCACTAGGTTGGTTCAACTGGCCGATTGGTGCTGTGTTTGGCTCAGTGGTTCTAACTTCGAAATATCAATTGCTTTATACAATGCCATTTTACGGCGCTAGGAATTTCTCATCAAAGTGGGGGCCAATAGGAACCACAAACTTGGGTGGAATTTCTGTTACTACAGGCAAGTAGCGTTTTAAAGTGACTATACCTAGTACCTACATACCGAAAAAGCGCCAAATTTGGCAAACGAGCATAAGTCGATAGTGTCTGCCTTTTAATTGCTTAATTCTCTTGACCATAAAGTTCTCAGCTAAGAAATTATATTTTACCTAGAAAATATTAACAATCCTTTAACGGACGGATTATAATTTGCATATCGGCATAAATATACCCACACTATTGTTACCCGAAAAGGGGTGAGGGAATAGTAAAAAATTGCCAGTCTCTCTTTTACTCATATCTCCCATTTCTTAGGACACGAGTCAAACTCCCTTGACTCCATTGTCAGTGTTAATATTTTTCCAATCCCTAGTATGCTTCTAATCCAAACAAATTTATTTTACGCCATTCTAATAACTGTTACAATGGTAAATATTTAATCACCCTGATTAAGAATTGAGCTAAGAAACTTTTGATGAATATACTGGGTCTAAGTGGATATTCGCTCAATCGCAATTAGGGAAGCACACATTTTGAGTAGCGAGCAAAATTGCCAGTCCCATCTTTAGAGTAGGTACATCAGGGAGGTGGAGCGACACAAACTGCCGTTTTAGCATTTAGCCTCTCATCTCCTACGAACCAAGTTAAGTGGCTTAGGTCCAACAATATAACTTTGGCTAAGGTCGTCTCTCGTATCTGTGTATTATGTAGTGAGAAGATAACCCATTGTCATCCACGCGGTTGACTTGTTTCCTGATTGAATTCGCGAGAGCGCGAGCATTGGCGAGTTCGTATAATCATACTAATTTGATTCGTTGATTGGTTGAATGCACTAAGTACAAGATTGTTGTTGAATATAAATCGTTGCTGCGGCTAAGTTTGAGAGACATTTCACAGGCTTCCTATACCAATTCTCGCTATTTACAAACAAGTATTGGCAATTATCTGATAGTCAATGTGGCGAAAGAATTTTAAATGTAACTTCCGATCGTTTCAAATGCCGCTATTTGTACCGACGGGGTCTACGGAGAGGGGTCTATTTTTCTCGGCCGAGGTTGAATGTCAAAATTTTCGTTTTAAAACTGTCTACCGCATGCTGCCGTGTGGTTTCCAGTGCTCCAAAGATGGTCATAAAAGTTTTACATATTACGTAACATGCTGCCGCGGGACATAAACTAAGCGATATCTAATTATTTAATTATGCACAAAATTTAGGCTTCAACATACCATACCTACCAGGTCGTCAATCACCAATGCCTACCCTAAGCCCATGGCAAAAAATGCAATCAAATCAAAATTGTCTCATTATCACTTACAGGCCACAGTGGTCCAGACCAACATCAGCAGAGCAAGCCAGATGGCTAGCCGCCTTCGACCCATGCTTCTTGATGGTGACACGTTTGACTGCAGTCAGATTACAAATTATCGTCCACCGTAGACGGGGTGCAGGTCGTGGAAAAACACGCGGTTCTTTGAGGGTAGGTTAGCGTCGTGACCGCTGGCGGTGCACATTTCACATAGACAACCGCTCGCGACGAAAGACAACCGCGTACTGCTGCTGGCCGCCGATTCGGTTGACGGCGACGACGCTACCGACGCCGGGAGACAGGTGGCAGCTGCGGCATGGCGGGCGTCGCGACGCGCGTCGGTATGAGTCTCGCTGCATGACTCGTGAGAGAGGTATAACGAAAGAATTCGTACAAGAGTAATACCTACGCTTACTTGCAAACTTAATCGGGTTGGGATGAAATTGATATCCTATCAATCGCTATCGTAAAAAGGTACATGAAATCTTTTAATAAAATACATAGGTATCACGGAATTTGTTTTTAAATTGAATGCTGTAGTTTGACCATGGGTTTTTGTTGCGAGCTTCGTTGAATGAACATTTGCACCAGTCTACTATAGGTAGGTAACTCTACTAACCGTCCCATCTAAATGCAGAATAAATGCATATATCCATCTAATGCATATTTTTTTTTTTTTTATACCTACCAACACAATATGAAGACGTAGGTACCCGTACCTTAACTGAAATCACCGATTAGGTAGGTACCTTCTCCCTACTCGAAAACTCAAATTTCAGTAGAAAGCAAGGGCTACTCACCGTCAAACGCGTTTACTTCGTCTATTTTGAGGATTTTTTTACTCTCCTTCTGCAGGGGTGAAGCAAATTGAAACAAAAAATATACAACTTCTTCGGAAACCCGTCTACCCATCCCCTAGTTACATGATTGTAAACTGACAGTACCATCTACTGGTACGACTTTTACATTTTAGCAATGGGCCAATATTATACGGACCAATAATGCCGATTTGTTTCTATACAGTACCTACCCATATACCTATAAAATCTTTAATTTTAAGTTTGTGTCCACGAACGTCAAAACTCTTCACAAAGTACAGAAGTTGGTGTACCGTTTTGAAATCTTTATCTGATAATAATTTTGTTTCTTATTTTTCTTCAACTGTCTGCAGTTTAAAATATAAATGGCGCATCAAGTACTGTGTTAGTAAAGCGCATGTGCAATTACAATGTTGAAGTTTGGAACTCATTGATAGCTCGGTAATTTAATCAACTTCTTGAAACTTCCCGCAACATTTTTTAGTTTCAAATTTTTACACCTTCGCCATGGGGAAAAATAGGCGCCAAGTACGGAACGGCCAAGACTAAATTTATTGTCTGTACATCTAGTAGGGTACCCGTACCTACTAGACTTTTTGACAGGCAGCACATTGCATTACCATTTGTTGCTGCCAGTTTGATGTGCGGTTGAGGCCGCCTCACTATCGACGATGCAACAAAAATCAAAATCAATCATTCCAACTAGTTTCGTGCAATTGTTAGGGTCAGCAAAAATTGAGCAAGGCAAGCATGATTGTCGTAATTTAGTTTCTTCCCTTCCAATCAGAGGTACAATCCAGTTTGCGACATTCCATAATCCCATAGACCAGTACAAGTGGTAGGTACAACTTGACTACAAGGCAATATTCATTGTAACACCAACTTCGCCTGGACTGCTCTTCTGTAAATTAAAATGCGATTTTATGAGGCTAGCACATGCAGCAGCGCTGCAATGGTTGCCGCTGAATCCAATTTCCACAACCAATAAAAAAACAAAAAAAACTAACCATCCACATCTTAACGTGGTTCATGACAACAAATATTAATATATTCGGTAATATTAGGCCATTATAGTCAGTAATATCGAGGAGGTTTGTGAACAACAATATAATATTCATGACACTTTAACCCATGTTAGTTCACTTAATCGCCACGTGATTCGAATCATCTCCAGAATTACTCGATCGCAATTTTACGCTCGGAATTGCAGTAGTAGAATAGAGGTCCTGGCGATGGCAGGGTGGCCGGCAGCGCACGACGCAGCAAGATTGTCGGAGCTCACAGAGCATCTACCAATTCAGGTAATCGATTTCACAGAGGTAAACCTAAATTTGTGTAATTCTAAAGTGAACCGAGAGAAAATACTGAGCTCGCATAAACAAGTGTGAAAGTTCTATGGGGATTTGCCATGGCCACGGCAGATAATGAAAAAGAACGTTTCACTCTCACAAACTAATCACTCTTTTATGGTGTACAACACGGATCTGCATAGATACACCCACATTGCACCCAGCACAGGAATGAAATAAAAACCCCCTTAGGTTAAGCTGATCCTAGACCCACGATTGATTATCCATACCTGAGGAAAAATGATAACAATTTAAATTCTCGTGGGGTTCCTTCCTTGCTATATAAGAATAACATTCGCATGAAAAAAAATTACAGAGCCTCGTCGCTAAAAACAGCACATTTGGTTCAGACTCGAAGCAATCAATACACCATGATATGCAATCTAACAGCAAGCAATCCACCCACAAATGCAAAATCTTTCTTTGGACAGAACAGCAAATTTCAGCATAACTTTTAAGTGTAACTTGTTCAAAATCTTGCTACGAATACACTAAATGCACTTAGGAAACAATTTTGTCACTTACCGTACTCCATACAGCCACTTGCAACTCTTCTCAAGTCCTCAACAACGATCGAGACAAGACTTGCAACCCATAACAAGCAGTAATTTACCTGGAATGGCCACAAACTAGGACCAACTTTAAACTTCGAGCCCCTCGGCATCTATTATGAATCTAGATCCAACTAAAAATACGTGCAAGCAGCCCTCAACATCGTATCCTATCGACAATCAGTGCCATCATTTCCCAACCTAAATGCCATCTCTCCATTCGTTTCAATGAAATGATCAAACATCGCAACGTTTTTTTTCTTTTTTTTTACGAAAAAGACAACACGTTTATTGGCAAAAATTCTTTCAAATCAAGGCATGTCAGTCAGAAAGTACACATAGCAACAAGGTAATGCCATATCATTATCAAAGCAATAACCATAATAATAGTAATCGTATGCGTGGGCAATTTGAGAGGTCAGGTCGGGCCGCCGTAGGTTACCTAGCACAAACACATCGGCTAGCAAACAAACAGTACCTATGCATGTAAAAACACATGTACTTCATTTCGACGGCGGGGGGTGGGGGGGGGAGCCGGTACGGAGGTTACGGGGAGCCCAAAAAATACAAACAAAAGATAAAAAACATCACCCTTCATCAATCGTGAACATAGGAATGACGCATTATAATAAGCAAATATATCATGATCACGTTCGTAAAAGAATACTCGCCTCCCACGATTCCTATTGCACAGAAACAGTTAAAAAATGCATCCGCTGGCACATCAAGAATTGCAAAAGGTCATCGATACGTCATTAGACAAAATCAGCAATAAATCAGCAAATTATGTACGAGACATGACACGAGCCAAGGAACCGTAATTGTTTGGAATAATAATAATAATGATGTTTTAGACTAGCAATATCATTCATGAGCAATCATCAATAATCGAGAGAGAGAGAGAGAGAGATATATGGCATGGCAGTCAATAATAATCATTATCAATGAATCAGACAGAGGTATACGCTTGCTTGCATTCGATGGTCGCCAATGCTGAAACACACTATGTGACGCAAGGAGGAGGTTCGTTCGTGAATGTTGCACGTTCACCCGTCACAACAGTGGCTGTTCGCTCAGTCTAGTGGCATGATCGTTTTGAAACCATAAGTGAGTTTTACTTATGCAGACACCTTGATAAGAAGTCAAAAATGTTCAAGAGTCACAACAAAAGTTGAAAGCTTTATACTAGTCTATTAAGGTATTTCATTTCTCACAAACCGAGCTGATTTCACTTACAAAGATGGGGCATTAGATATGCTCTACACATCAATAGGTATAAAATATAATATTTTATCGATGCTTTGACGTAGGTTCCAAAAATTTGAGATGTTTAAAGCGGGGCCCGAGATGGCGCAACTCAAAACGGCACGACCCAAGACTGCACGAAACAGCACGAGCAAGCGAGTGTGCAGCCAAGACAAACTAACCGTTGGGGGTTTAGCGCGAGAATTACTGCCGCCAGACTATCACAAAATGTACTAGCCATCAGGAGAGCGTCGTTGCAGAGACATATCATCGCAAGCAACCAGAAATCCCTTTTGAGAGACAAATAAGGAAACAGTCTTGCGATGCGTTGATGACATTAAGTTTCTGCCAGTCTTTGCCCGCAAAATCTTAACAGACCTCGCGACTGCTAGTCATTGTGTACACATCACACGGCAGTGAATCTCGTGCAAGGCGCGATTCCGGCCCGCGATTTCTAATACCCGGCTGCAAGAGAACACATACAGATCCGAGGTTCGGGTTGTCGAAGGGGGTGGGTAGGGACGGTCAGGTAGGATCGGGTTCGGTTTTCGAATTCGGTAACCGACAGCTCGAATCGCCGCACCTAGACGCAGCACGGAAAATAACAGGCAACACACGCAAGGTTTTCATAAAAGTCATATTTTTTAAGACGAGACTAAAAAAAAGAGACACAAACGTTTTCAGGACATGACAGGCATTTGCTATACAATTGCCTTTTAGCAAAGTCGATCAAAGGAGAGAGAAAAAAAAGAACAGAGAAAATGGTAAAGTTAACTTTTTTGTTCCATACGCTGAAAACTAAAAAAACCTTACTATTTAACAAAAAAAAAAAGAAACGGAATACAAACAGAATCGAATATACAATACTTGAACGGCGATGCAAGTTTAATACACCCGTTTCGTAATTAGTCGTAGTACGGTACGGCAATTTAACGTTAGAGTCCCTAAGCTAAGTTTCTAATCTATCCCTAACTTAGCCTGGCAGAGAGGCGTGCGATTCCATCGAAATCAGCACGCTCCCTGCCAGCCTCTCTCCACCCTTGCCGTTTCTCGCTCGGAATCGCCCCACTCTACCACCTGGCACACACCCAACCGCTCGCCCCGCAAACCAGAGCAAAGATCAGCATCATGAGAAAACATCTTCGCGCAAACATTTCCACTGGCAACACATGGGGTTTTTTTTTGAGAAATCGGCAGACGCACGAAGATTTGCCTTTCACTGTGAGATAGAACACTCATCTGAAAATGAAACACAAACAAGGCATTTGCAAGAGTTGGATGGCAATCGGTTTCTCCACGGCCGCACCGCCTGTTGCGCGCTAAGAGAGAAAAAAGCGTTAGTGTAGGAGGCACTTACCACTACCAGCGCCGTCGGATCGAAGCAGAGTCCGAACAAAACACTTTGTGCAAACTAAAGACGCTAGCGATTTGACTGCACACTACATCCACTTGAGATAATCGCAAGCTTCCACCCAACAACAAATTACTTCAAGTGGAGAAGCTACAAATGCAATATCAAACATGACTTTGGCACAATGTTTTGCTAATTGTAGTCACTTTGAAATGTTATGCCCTAGGATGCATGTAACTGGTCCATTTTGCACAAAGTATTCTGCCAAACGAAGCGAAAGCCGCCGCCCACTCTGTACCAAAGCTACGACGTTAATCGAAGACACAAAAGTTAAAAATTAAGAAAGAGAATCACGGGTACTCAACCATCTACAGGACAGAGAAAGAGAGATAGATTGTAGAGAGATGACCAAGTCTACCGAAACAACGACCGCCGCGCGCGCACCTCACCCTATTGGTTGTCCTGCGGCTGTCCGGGGTAAGCGTAAGCAGGTCCGCCCGGGTAGCCGAACTGCTGGCCGGGCTGCTGTCCGGGTTGGGGCGCACCGCCCGGTTGACCTGGGTAATAGCCGCCTGGGGCCGGCTGATAGTTGTAGCCCGGCTGGCTGTAGCCAGGCTGGGCGGGTGCGCCGGCGGGGCTGGGGCCGGGCGCGCCCGGGTTGCCGCCCTGCAAAGGCAAAGGACGATCCCGGTTATACCATACTTGCAATATTCAATTTCAGAGTTTACCAAAACCCTGTGGTATTAGGAAATCTAGGTTGTTATAACTGAGCATTTGTACTGGATAGTCAGTTGTAGTGGAGTATACAAGTGGAATTATGTCGCTGTTAATTTTGAACATGAATCTCGACCAGGGCTAGGCCCCATGATACTTCCAGTGAAATTTGGATTAATGAGGGTTCACTGTTAACGATTTAGTATCTGAAGTGAACCTATGAGTGAATTGACTTGCGCAATCGATGTCCACAACTATTTCAATGTATACAGTGTATAGCATGAATTGTTTGCCTTTCAGCAAATAGGCTTCTCATTTGTTGAAGATGGAGAAGAAAATGACAGTCAAGCACACTTAGTAGAAATAGCAGGCAAGTGTAGTTGGTTTCAAGTTTTCGGCAATTTTGTCATTTCGTAGTAAAAAATAAAACACTCTGGTTACGGATTAACGAGAATCTGCGGCAGCCGTACCTTGGGTCCCTTCATCTGCGCCTCGATGGCCTCTGCCTCCTTCACCTTGCCGATTGACCGGTAGTATTCAGCCCACTGTGCCGAATAGTCGGCCGCGCCATTCTGCGCACCTCCTCCACCGCCGCCCGCACCGCCCATCGGCTCCATCTTGACGGGAGCCGCCTGCTGCGGCACGCCACCCGGTGCCCCTCCCATGCCCTGCTGGCAGACGCAAAAACCCGTTAGGGTTAGGATTTGCCAAAGGAACAACGATCGGTTATTTGTGGTGTTCTGACAACGGGCTCTGTAGAGCTGGTCTAGTGGCGTTGTTTATCGAGTGGATAAAAATCAAGATGATCACCCACTCACCCACTCTACTCCTGTCTCCTACTGTGTCTGCCTACTCCTTTTGAAAAATATTAACTAGCTTAACGTCCCTTTCGAATGGTACGCCAATCAGACAGCAGCTTTTTTCACGCTTCTAATGCCATCGAGAGGTTGATGAATAAGGATTATGAAGCTGTTGTACTAAACAAAGTCCATTAAATCACTTTCTCTAAAACAGAACTGGCCCAGCTCAATGTTGCTCCGAACCCAATACATTGCTCCAAATCGTTTGGTCCTAGCGGGATCACGGATGCTCACCTTGGCCTGTGCTTCGATCATCTCTGCCTCGCGCACCATGCCCAGAGAGCGGTAGTACTCGGCCCATTGCACGCTATAGTCGGGCTGGCCCGTTGACGGGTTCACCTGCACCTGACCGCCAGCATCTAAAATAACAAGAAACACCATTAGCCAACGTGCAAAGCAAGAAGCATTGTAGGCCACAACTTGTTGGAGGGTTGAAAATGGACTAGCAAGAAATCACATTTCACAACATCGTGCCTAAGCTATGTGGCACTCTCGATGAGTGTCGATGTGGATGCTTAACCTGCAATTTGCCGACTCCCGTAACTAAGGGGTTCTCGATTCGTTCAGCTGCCAGGGTATAATATTTTTATTTGGCATATTTGTCTCTGCACCGATGTCAAGACCTAAGATTGTAGACGAGGACATTTTTAAACGAACACTGGTGCACACTTGATTATTACAACAAGGAGCAGTAACTCACTAGGATCGCCGCCGCCAGGATGCTGCTGTCCCTGCCAGGGCTGATAGCCACCGCCCCAGCCCTGGGGAAAGTGCTGTGGAGGCCCCTGGCCCTGCTGGCCCTGGCCGATGGGGTACTGAGTCTGCTGGCCTCCGCCGCCGCCGGGACCAGGAGGCTGCGAAAGGGATGGTACATATTGACAGGTTGCACTCATCTCTAGATTAGAAAGGCTGGCCCAGGGCTGCCAATTGTAGACTTGCTCAAATAATGTGTTCTACTTTCAGGTTACAAAAATATCATGGAAAATTAGCGAAAATCTTTTTGAGTACGTTACATTATTTTTCGCAACGCAACATTTATTGGACAAATGAGAATATCCTCCCAATTACACTGCTTCAAAATGCAGACCAAGTGAATTTAGTGAATGTGTGTTTGTCAGCCAAACAAAACCACGATTTTCAATTAAACTTTCAGGTAACCGATGGGGTTCCTGACTGACTTGTATGTACTGAACATAGGTACCAAGTTTAGCAGAATAGCAGCACTACGCCCATTTTGAAACCTTTTCAATGCAAAAATCTTTGTTTCAACACAAGCTGTTGTTTCCAGCACCAAGAATTATACAACACGAAATATTTCATCCCGAGTAAATAAGATCGAAGTTCCAAATTTCTTGCCGGTTAATAGAATAACATTACTTTGGTCAAGTGGCAAAAGAAGTATTCATTGTTAGTGAGCAGTCAAATCCCAAATCACTCATTTTTTTTACTTGAAGAAGCTAGCATGGCGTTAACCTAGAAAACCATTAATTGTTGCAAAAGGTAACCAACTTTTGGCAGAGCCAACCAAAATCTACTTAAGTCGTTTCGACAACCTACCATGCCGATTTTCTCGCTGATGATTCTTTTGGCGGACTCTATCTGTTCGGGTGAGCCGCGGATTATGAAGATCTTCTCGGCAGGATTCGCCGGCGGCCTGCGGTCAAGCTCGCAGTGCGCTCCTGTCTGCTGGTTGATTTGCTTTATTGTCTCGCCGCCTGCACAGTCAAAAACGACGCGTCACGCAGGGAAGCCAAGTTTTGCTTCTCGGATTTTTTGAAATGGAGGCCCATAAGACAGAAAAACCTCTCTACTAACTGCTTTTAAAAGTTTGTAATATTTCTTTCAATTTCTTCAAATGTAAGTGATGAGAGAATGTGATACAATGACAAGCCAACGGAGTAAAAACACCCACCTCTGCCGATGACAATTCCACACTTCGCCGCCGGTATCGTGAAAGTCGCCTCGCTCTTGTCACCGCCCATGCCTCCGGGCCGTCGTCCCTCCCAGCCGCCGCCGTTGCTGCCGTTTCCAAAGTCGCGTGGCATGCCGGCGCCGCGTCCCCGGCCGCGACCCATCTCGTTGTCGCGTCGCTAAAGAAATCGTTGTGAGCGTCGCGGGGTTCGCAAGGGGGTGGCTAACTCCAGAAAGGGGGGTCGGTGCGGTCGGGGGGCTGGCCTCGAAGTGGGGCGCGCAGGACATTCGGTCGGCGCTCGCGGTGGGACGTCAACTCTAAGCTACTCACCATCTGGGCTGTGTTCGAGTTTGGAACTCACGAAAACGCCATGCCCACCACGCATTTACCTATTTAAAAAGCTGCAAGTGCAGCAATGACGTTTAAAAAAAGAATTGGATCTTTCCTCTATGACCACACTAACAACCAAGTATTGTTAGTAACTTGCAAATAATATCTTAAGGATAACTGAGCAAGAGCAAATTCCCTACGATTGAGCTTGAACTAAAGAGATAAGCTTGAGATTATTGTCTACAGATTGAAACTTTAAGATAAGATTGTAGTCATATCCTTCCTTGGATGTTAAAACTGAAATGTCGTTTCGTTTGATAGCTACAAGCAATTGTGTATTATAAGTT
>LVVV01432288.1:0-15898 GCA_001676325.1 Amphinemura sulcicollis
TCCGGAGTCACGTGACTAATTACTAGGGTTCAATTTATTTTAATATGCTTAGCCCAATTTTTGGTTATCACATCTTTTAAAATAGAGCCAAAAATCCCGAAGTCGTTTTTGGGCTGGTTGATTTAATTGTAACCAAAGACAAGCAGATCAAATTTTACGAAATTTCTTAATGGTTAATTTATTTTTAGCTTGATCGTTTCTTTCTGGTACATATTTCACTCGCATAGGTACATTGAAACTTTTACGCTTGTGGAAAAGTACTGAGGACTTTTCTCAGAAAATGTCTCAAATAGATCCCTTTGCTGATGAAAGATTGTCCTCGATTACAATTAATTTCCTTAAAAAAAAAAATCATCTAGCCTCTTCAAGAACGCTTTAAATATCATTTCTCCTTTCCAAAGCGGATTTCTCACTCTAACACTTGACTGACTTAAAAACTTCGTAACGTCTCATAATAAGACTTTCCATAATTTAACTAAAAATTCTTCTCATATTTGTGTCAGACGTTATCTCATTCTATTAATATTATTCTCCATCTCCGAGAACACGTCTACAAAGACGAGACCAAAAATGTATCAAAAATCCTGCTACGTTTCTGTCTCATAATACATTTAAATTAAATACGAAAAATTTGCATTTTTCAAATTCCATTTTCTGAACACTTCACCGTGGTCCAAAACACCCACTCGCAATCCTATGCACCCTCTACGCAATTAGGAACTGTAAAAGGCCAAACGGGTAAAGTGTTTAAACAAACCACAATCGAATACCACGGGCACGTTAAACTAAAACATTTGCAACGAGTATTTGATGATAAATTCATATTTAGTTTTGATTCTGTATGAAGCAGCGCTAGATTTCGATATATTTTCATAGCCACCAATCTCTTTTGAATTCTCTTATGATCATCCATCGCATTTTGATGATACTCACGGATGTTTATCCTCGAAAAGATAGCAGTAGTGCATCATTATATTTCTGGTTGTATACATCGTGCACACATTGTATTTTATCCAGGCACTATGCATCTATTCATGCTCTCAACATGCTATCATCATTAACGGGCTGAGAGCAAATGATATGGTTCGTTATAAAAACGAACTATTTCAATGATTTTACCTTGCCATTTTGGAGATGCTTCGTTTGGCAAGCGTCGTGCTTTCTCGCTATCCTGCCAGATGGTTTTCAATAACACGCAGGACTTTCCCGTAGAGCTAAATTGGTCCAACGTGTGCTATTTTCTTTCATAATGGGGGCCCTGCATATCGCTGGCTAGAATATTGCCTGACATTCCTAGAAAAGGAATGGTGTAATTTCGATGGTAAGTTTATTTGGAGACGATTAAATGTACCCCGCAGATGTAGATGGTGAAACTCGAATTGTCCGCTAACTAGTTCGAACTACTGTTAGTTGATTAATCTCATGGGTGTATTGCAGGTTGCCTAACCGCGGCTGTAAAACTGATGCCACGGTTGTTATGTAAGCTCCCTGCAACAAACTGGGTGTTAATCAATGAAGAAAAAAATCCTTAGTTTTGATGTATGAAAATTTCAGTAACGAAATATCGATCCATTTCGGGTATTCAGTTAGTATTTAGCTGTAGGTTACATTTTATTTCACTTTTTTTCTCCAGGTATAGGTACATTGCCTCTAAAACAAGAGATTCTATATTGGATCATTAGTTATTCAAGTTGGCTCGAATTTCACTTTACTGAGTTCTCATTTTTATTATGACGTCTATATATTTCTCGTTTGTAATCTTCTTTGATTAGATATAGGGTTTAAGCCCTAGACGCAAGTTTTTGAAAAAGTTCACGAATTTCAAAGAAATTACCACTGTGCCTTGATTTCTGGCCATCGAGACTACACGAAAGACATTGTCAAATGTGCCATCAGAACCTCCCCTCGGATCATGGCATTCCTCTCAGCTTGAGAGAATGCCTGAGAGGCGAAGTCGAGTATTAGACAGTATTTGATAATCTATCGTGCGCTCGTTGAATTTTACGGCGTCGATGTAGGTGATGTTATTACGTGAGTCTGGGAATGGATGGCCGACGCCTGCAGGTTCGCGGATAGACGCTCGGAGTCGGAGTCGGCTTCGGCCCCGGCGTCGGCGTCGGAATTCGACGGGCTCCTGGGGGAATGCGAGACGGCGTTCGCGTGTTCAGATCCAGATGGTGAATTAAATGACATCCGATACGGAGAAGTTGGTTGGAATGAATGCAGTTTAGTTTTTTGTGAAACTTTTCTCGCCATTACTGCGTTATTTTTTTTTTCCACTTTTCATTCTCGATTGCGAGTGTTTATTGATTGAATTGATTTAAATGGATATTTTTTGTTGGTTGTTGAGGGTAGTGTGAATGATCTTTCAATTTTTGGATTATGGTTGGTGTGATACATTTATTTCGATTAATTTGTCATCTTTTTCAGTTATGTTTTTTACTTTACATGCATGTTGATTATTCAACAATTAATTTCATGTTTTCAGGCGGTGAATATGAGTGATTGCGTCAAAGTACTGTTGCTTACTGACCTTCTTGATTCTTGTCCCCATTAAGGCATAGCAGTTGCGCAAAGACACAATGATTTTAAAAGTTAAAAAATCCTTTCCTTTTCTTGGATTTTTTGACACAAATTTCCGAGAACAAGAGAAAATGTGATCTCATTTATTTTTCAAGCAACAGAAAATGGTACAATCAAACAATTAGCGGAGAATTTTGAATGATAAGTATTAAATATGCTTTTGGAGGGCGTTGAGAGGGGATGGCGAGGATGGGGGAGAATGGGTAGGAGGTGGAAGAGAGAAGGTATGAGGAAAATTAGTCCCTGTAAATATTATGTAGCTTTTACCTCATGGTTTTCCACAGGATGTTAATTTACAGTTACACTCACATGGCCTCAGGAAAACAAACTGCAAACTAATTTTCCTTCTCTACATGATGATAATGGAACAATTTAGCTGCATGTTATATGAAAAAAGTGCAATTTTAGTTTCCCCTAGGTTTTACAAGTGAATTTTGCACTGGCTTAGAAACACTGAGAACATTATTCACCGTTTCACATGGTGACATGCATTTTATCAACCTAGTATGCGAGACGTCACAAAATATTAAAATGAATTTCACCATTTTTTCCCGCGAGTCTATGTAGAGGTTGGTAAACTGCCGGGAAACGCAAGGAAACTCGAGAAAACTGGCATACAGACCTCGGCAACCGTCTCGAATGGAAATAGTTTCTAGTCGTTTAACAGACGAGCTCACGCGTAGTTTTCCTGGGGCTGTCAAATGTCAAGTGCACGGCAGCTGACAGTGAATACTCCTTGGCGCGGCGGCGGCGGTAGCGGCGGCGGCGGCGATGTCAACGACGACGACGGTAGAATCCATTTCCCGTGAGAAAAATGGTGAATCGCGCCGCTGGCCGCGCTAGATTCTTGTCGGATAATTTGAAATATCTGGCAAGGAAATTGAATTATGGCTTCGCGTGAGATTTTGCGTCTTCTTTTAACTGTGTACAATTCCTGAGTGCACGGAGCTAGTCCTATCTATGGCACTATCTCTGAAACCATCGGCACTATCAATTGCTTCATCGAAACTGGGATTTAAAAGTGGCATTTTTAATTGGATTTTGCGTTTCCTTCCTATAGATGTGTAGCTTAGTTTAATGAAAAAGGTAAAGCTAGAAGTGCTTCATGTTTTTAAGCATGTCAGCGCGCTTTTCTGAATAACTGTATTGCTCTACTTGGAAGTTTCAACACTATTGCTACCAAAAGATGACTCAGTTAAAATTGCCGCTCACAAATATACCTTTTGTTTAGAAGGCAATGGTGAGCTAGGCCATCTGACAAAAGAAAATTCCAGATGGTAAAAACTGTGTCGTTGTCGTGCGTATCGTAGGTAGGCGATGTTAAAATATTTTACATCTTAGAGCTATTTTGTAAGCTAAAGGGCGAAATATTTTTTTGCTTGATTTATTGGTGTTACTGCTGTAATTTATAAGAATTGGGTGCCAAAATGGTTAAGCGGCGTTGTGCCCCTGAAGTGGTGTGGTCGGCCAGTTCCTGCTATAAAAAAATCCATCCAGTATAAAGACATGCATAACTAGAAATCTATTTTTTACAGCACACAGCATACAACGTGTACTAAATTCACCCACAAAAAGTGAAGAATTTAGTTTCCGCTGGCTACTTCACCGCGTGCGGTGAGTGACACCACGAAGTTTGTCCATAGATTTAAGAATATTTTACATACAACGTCCGCATGTTTCAAAGTGAATAGCACTCGACTGATTTACCAGCCCCTGGCGTCTCCAAGTGTAAACCCATGTACCTCTGCAGCTGCACAGATCTGTAAGGTATAACCGTCACCGCATTCCCACCGAACACCCCTACAAGGGAACCAAACCCGTTCCAATGCAATTCTACCTTCACACGTCTCTCCTCTTCAACATACATTATTCACAAGTATCCCCTGAAACCCTGTGTTCTTACACACAACCGTCTCTATGTGTGCCTCTTTCTTGCACACTTCTATTTCAATTCGAAAAAATACACACTATACACATCCTCTCACTCTCTCGCCTTCCCCGATTCACCATTCACAGCCCAACTATAACATAAATTTCATCTAAGCTTTCACATTTTCACAGCGTCTTTCGGGGTGTGGAAGAAAAATAAAGAACATTGTGTGGTTGCGTGGGCTGAAGTGACGTAATAACATGCCTTATCTGAAGACGTGTGCATAGCCGTCTCTCTTGCAAGTTGGGGGATACCAGTGGCGTGCAGTCCATGGAAGCAAGGGAAGCACTGCTTCATTAGGAAACTAGCGTCGTCGGGCGCCTTTGCATCGAAAGTGCAAATTCGTAAGTTTCAAACCACACACTTTGCGCGTCATCGCATACAAGAATCACATTTCAAGTTATTTCAACAATACTCATGATAGAAACTATCGCCGCCAATCGCCTTTGCACCGAAGGTTCATATGAGCAAATTGTGAAAGCACACACTTTGCGACCTAAGGGTGCATATGTTCTTGTGATTTTATTGATTTTGGGTACGTTTTAACGAAGCTCTTAAATTTTTGAAATGCAATCAAATATGCGCCCTTCGAGCACAAAGTGTGTGCTTTCAAAAATATTAGTATGCACTTTTTTGGTGCAAAGGCGCTCGGTGTAGCTAGCTTTCAACATGAGCATTGACGGAATAACTTAAAATGCAATGTTTATATGCGCCCTTTGGGCTCAAAGTATGTGGTTTCAATGCTTAATAATGTTGCTTCCCGCTGAATAGCAAACCCACCTCACGCCACTGTGTGAGAGATTGTTTTGAGATCTTATTTGGAGCCATAATACCGTAAGAGGCGTGTGCGCGATTGTCTCATCTATCTATCACGAGCACGTTGTTCCAATTCCTGTGACGACGTTCTTGGAAAACATATCAAATCCAACGACGTCATGATTTTAAACCCCGTTGTCAATTTGTTCGGTGGGGTTGTTTTGTAGATACATCTTTGTGTTTACCTAGCGATATGTTTTACTTCTTTGTAATCAGCTTTGCCATTGTTTTGCTAATCATCGAGATTGCAATACAATTCATGGTTTTTGTTCATCGGTGTAAACTTTTTTTCGACACACGCATCTACAGCATAACAGTTTGAAAATAATCAATGTAAACTTACAGCCAGCATTGAAAAAAATATTCAGGTACGTACGCTAATTGCTAATGCTGTTAAACTGTCTAAATCCTCATACAACTAACATTTATCTACTCAGAAAATCCAAACATGACAATTCCTTCTACTATTGACTATCAGAATGCGATATCAAAGCATACCACCGAAATAAAATCTGTGTAACACACTTGAACATCATATATTGACGACATGACAGACCCAAAGCAAACATAGGGAATCACATACAACCACCAATAAAATAAACTACATCCACAGATGCACCTATCAATATTCAATAATCGGACACCACCTCCTAGCCCGCGGGTGGAGTGACCGATGCCAAAACGACCGGATGTCCAGTTTTCTCGCACTAGTCTCCAAAAGAAAGGACTTTCAGACTGACTTACTTCCTGTCCGATGGATGAGGGCCTTTATCTTTCCATCTCGGACGTGGTGACATCTCTATATTGTGTCTGCCTCTTTGATATCTCTCCATTGAGGCACACACGTGACAGATCCAGGCTATACACCACGAGACTCTTCATCTCGTTCCCAATCTTGGCTGGGCTTGGAACGAGTCTGGGTGAAAGGACGCCAACGTTCGTTTCAAGAGAAATGGTGAAAGGCCAGTGCAGTTGTCATGAGAGAGAAAGTATTTCTGTATGGGGTCGTTTTGATGGATAAGGAGGGTATGCTAGTGTCTAAAGAACTGGACGCTGTGAAGAAAGGTTCGTGTAAGTATACGAAGTGTTCAGAGTGGATACATTTATGACACGTTTTGAGAGCATATCTGTTTCAAAATGAGAGAGTCTAATATGTGAGAGTTGCTTAGTGGTTGCCTGAAAGCTTGGGTTGACTACGAAAAGTGATATTACTTGGGATGTGTTTTCAATGGAATGCAAGAGTCGCTGGATTTCTTGTACGAGGGTGAATTTGTCGTTTTTTGTGTTCATGCATTGCTGTCAAACCATTATAACGGGTCGTTGTATACAGAAAATGGACCGGCAAAACTTGGCACTTTTAGGTTTATTTCCCTTGTGAGTTATTATCATGAGCATGCTGTTAAAGCGTTACTGTAAAGCTTACTGGCGTTGAACACATTGGTATTTTGTAACTGCGTAGAGCTGAATACAACAGACGTTTGTATCAGTGTATATTCGTAGCTGTACATTTTATCTTTGCAATAAAAAAAGATTTCCACAGCAGTATTGGTTGTGATTTAATTTCATGCCAGATTTCTATCGAGGTGCACTTTGAGATATCGAACGATCGTGCCTTTTATTTCCTACGTGCAATACGATGCCATTTGTTTTGTCGACGAAGTACCTAGATTGAAAATCAAGTAGAATCCATAAAACACTTTGCGAAAGAACGTCATATGGAACAGCACTGAAACAAATATTCTTTCGAAGATAATTTATATCTTATTTGAACATGTCTTTTTAGCTAGACCTGGTGTTCCGTGAAGGCGGCACGGATTTGACGACAGAAAAAACAGTCTTTGAAAGTCGGCTAAATTCTAGCCCCATTAAAATTTAACTCACCTTGAAGAAAGTGCGAACTCGTGAAAAACTTATAGACTTTGTAGGAGCGGCGAGGTGACGCCTGCAAATTGTTCTGCTCCAATGCTTGGTATACTGTTCCGCTGAGTTCCTCTCCCGAGGGATCCATGAGATGGGCTTCTAATGGCACAGTCAAGGGGTTCGTAATAGTCTGGTATATAACTATGCACATGCGTATAGCCTTGTGCATGCATGTACTTTAATTTATACCATATTGTTTCATGATTTAACTGGACCATGAATGCCCTGTGGTCAGTGTAGAAAACAGAGAATGCTTGTTTATCCAACGATGACATATTATTTACTATAAATCTTACCCTCAATCTACCACGAAATGCATGCAAATTATGGATTCGGAGAATTTCTCTGCTAACACGAGAACAACTTGGGGAAATCTGGGTGGTTATGCTTCCTTTTTGTTAAAAAAAACTTTGTCGAGCTCGGTTTGAAGTAGAACATTTTAGAGCTACTAGAGCATTGTGTATAGCTACTGGTTTATATTTGTAGGTCACTTTTTAGCTCAGTAGCAATTATTTATGTGAATGGTTCGTTATTATCAATCTTTTTTAGCCAACCACTGTTCAAATAATGCTTGGCAATGGTAGTACCTACATAATTGGAATCGCGCATCTAAATATTGATCAAGAGTTTCTCAACTCAATGGCCATTGATAAATAATTCACATAGAATGTAATATATAATTGAAATTGGCGAAGCATTGTATGTTTAAACATACTGTCGAAAAACAAGAGAAACAAACAAGTACGAAAAAGTTTTAAACTCTTCCTATACCGTCGGTTCTTTGGATGTTGGAAAAAGAATGAACAAAATAACCGCACTTTAATTTAAAACATTTCCGTTGGCTATTCATGTGCCATTTGTTTTAAAAGATCGATGAACTAATGGCTACTAATTGCCCATCTGTAGAACATTTAAAAAACACCAAAGCATGCACATACAAACTGGACATAGCACGTTTTCAAGCTTCACTTTTTTACACTTCTTGGACACGTTTCGATTTATAGACCAAGTTACCTGATTTTATTACACACCAGGGGATTTAATCGGTAATTTAGAAAAAAAGGATAAAACTTAGCCAGTATAGCGTGTGTAGGTGAGTTCAGTCTCTGTTTAGTGTATATCGAACATCTTCGCTCTCACTCTATTTCTAGTCAATATAGTTCCAGCCATTGGTTCCCCTCGCAAACACCACCGGTTTACCGTCTAATCCATTTTATTGGCTTTCAAATAGGTACTTTATCGACTTGTTCTCGTCTCTGACTCACAATAATATGACAGTTTTTATCTCTCGCGCCTTTTTCTCCAAAAATCAATACTCGTTCCTAGACGGACAATAGTGAAATAAATTATTTAAAAAAACACTCAAATTATAGTTCTTTCACATAGATTTGACGAAAAACGCCTAGCAGTTTACTAGTAAACAGTAATTCATTTTCTAGTTACGATTTCGATTCGATAAAATGACGTTTCAAAAGCAATTTTGACATATATGTAATGAGTAGTGACGTATGGTTCAATAATCGCCCATCTACCACACGGAATATTGTTTAATATTATCACCTAATCAACCGGAATGGACAGGGACCGTCAGTCACAATTGACGAAATTAAATTTCCTTTCCATAGTGCGAATTATATACACGCGGCATATCTGTGGCGACCAGATAGATTCATAGTGAGGTAGCCTTCATTCGCCCCCATGTCCAAGCTATCTGAATCAATCAATCAGGCTAAACAGGTGGCTAACAGATGCTAGTCACTGGTATCAACTCATGGACCCCAAATTCGCGAGGACCTCCGTGTGGTAAACAAGTTCAAAAGACGTATCATTAATAATCTAGACCCTGGCTATCTGAAACCTGTAGCATCGAAAGAGTTCAACAAGTATGCTACATGGGGGATGAAAAACGAAATACTTTGGTATGGATTTACATTGTAGGGTTGTTTATAAAAAAGCTCTGGGCTTTTTACCATATTATGTATAGAACCTTTCTTATGCACTTCGCAAATTCTTATCAAGCTTGTTTCAGATACTGCTTTTTCCTTTGATGGCTATTGATTTATCCTTTATTCCCAAAAGTCTTTGTAGCAAAGAATATTGGTAAAATCGCGTTGAAACAAGGTTTTATTAAACAAAGTTTGTATAAATACTTAATATACATAAAGTAACCCGATGAGATTTCGCAATGGCCGATTTAGCTTTATTTTTAAAGCATTGCGTGCCACTGCATTTCAAGTATATACAGCCATTTACCGTATATTTCGGTTGGCTAAGCTTCAACGAACCCCACCACATTTATTATTTACTCCATCTCATTATATTAAAGAGCACTGCAATATTTTTTTACACGAGACCTCATCGTGGAACGAATCGACGCGTTATGCTTCACCTATAGCCAAGCGTTGGAGCTCGTACACTACCGTATCTATGCGAAATGGTATTGTAGGATTCCTGGATCGATAGGTGGTCCCCGGGAAGGAACGACGGGAGTTCAGTGAGGGGATGAGCACCCTCATGGCCCGGCCAACCCTTATATAACCACGTCCATCGCAACCCCCTGTTTTGCCGAGCAGTTTTCCTGCTATGCTGGAACCGCCGCCGCTGCTGCTACCGAACGCCTATCTTTCTGATGCTTTCCATCCATTCATTCCGGTTCCTCTTCCCCATTCCATTGCTCGATGCCATTAGTTCTTTGAGAAAACGGAGGAATATGCGATGATAAAGATGAGAAGAGAGGATCAAAACCAATCGTGCTTCTAACCGCACACACTCCGCTGCACACTCAAAACTAAACTGGCAGCAGCTACACTATTAAAACTTTTGGCTCTCTCTGATCTATTTCAACTGGAAACCAACGATCACGATGCACAATTTTATCACGTTTCACCTCCAACTTTATATATATGTCTGTAAAAATAGAATACAATGTACCTTATACGTTTCGACGTTTGGGTCATACCATGAATTTCGCTTTGATTTCGTGCACGTAGTACCAGGCTTTTGTGTAGCAAATTTCAATGGCTAAATTAAACTGATTGATGTTTCGTTGCAATATCTTTAATCGAATGAAGCTGCCGGTAATTCAGTAGGTCTCGCCGGATAATGACGCGCCTATTAGGTACATGGTCCACAGTGCCCGAGGCCTGCGTGCTGGTTAGTAGTATAAAAACTCGATTAAATAACGGAAAACTCCCTGCCTCGTGTATGGGGCTCAAAAGCGTCGATACATATACCTCGCCGTATGGTACTCGAACCTGGCTCTCTTTAATATTTGCACAGTTGATTGAGCTTCAATTTCCATCGTGGCTAAAAAAATCTAGAGCACTGGATGATTACCCTGTACGGTTCATTAATTATTCATTAAATTCATATTTTCGACAAAAGAAGGGCAAATTAAAACAACTTGTTGGGTGAGAGCGACGTCGTCGGCGACGCCAGTGAGGGTGGAAGTTTTGTTTTCGATGGTAATTACGTAATTTCTGTGGTCTTGTGAACTTAGTTCGGTAAATTGAAGGTTTTAGTTAGCTACTGGCCGGCTCGAACGGCGCTCGGTAAACAAAAGCAAAACTTGGATTTGCATAGGAATCGTAATACATTCAGTGGTACTGGCAGATGCACTTGTACAGTTGAACAAACCTACCTTCAAAAGATCGAGGCATGCATTTGGCATACGCATACAAAATCGCGCACATGTTTGGCAAATGCTAACGACTTATCCGAGGATATCTTTATTTAGCGACGAATAGCAAAGCAATTCGCCAAAACAAAACTCATAAAATTACAACAATTTTTATCATAACGTATCAACATAGATACACAAATTTTAGAAAAATCGAATTGATAATTAATACTCCTCGCCACCTTCGCCTTCGCCCTCGACGGAGTCCATCCCAACTTCCTCGTAATCCTTTTCGAGAGCGGCAAGATCCTCTCGAGCCTCGGAGAACTCTCCTTCCTCCATACCCTCTCCTACATACCAGTGAACGAACGCACGCTTCGCGTACATCAAGTCGAACTTGTGATCGAGCCGCGCCCACGCCTCGGCGATGGCAGTCGTGTTCGACAACATGCACACCGCCCTCTGAACCTTGGCCAAGTCACCACCGGGCACGACCGTCGGAGGCTGGTAATTGATTCCGACCTTGAAGCCAGTCGGGCACCAATCGACGAACTGGATCGTTCGCTTCGTCTTGATCGTCGCGATGGCGGCGTTCACGTCTTTGGGGACCACGTCGCCGCGATACAACATACAACAAGCCATGTACTTGCCGTGACGTGGATCACATTTGACCATCTGGTTGGCCGGCTCGAAGCAAGCGTTGGTGATCTCGGCGACGGTCAGTTGCTCGTGGTAGGCCTTCTCTGCCGAGATGACTGGTGCGTAGGTGGCCAACGGGAAATGGATTCGGGGATAGGGCACCAAGTTTGTCTGGAACTCGGTCAAGTCGACGTTGAGGGCACCATCGAAGCGCAGCGACGCTGTGATCGAAGACACGATCTGACCAATCAAACGGTTGAGATTCGTGTACGTGGGGCGCTCGATGTCCAAGTTGCGGCGACAAATGTCGTAGACGGCTTCGTTGTCGACCATGAACGCGCAGTCGGAGTGCTCAAGAGTGGTGTGCGTCGTCAGGATAGAGTTGTACGGCTCGACCACCGCGGTGGAGATCTGAAACAATCTCGTAATGATGCCCGCAGAGCAAACGGCAATCCATTTAGAAAAGTGTACTAGTAATTGTTTCGAGACATACTTGAGGGGCTGGATAGATGGCAAACTCCAACTTGCTCTTCTTGCCGTAATCGACGGAGAGTCGTTCCATCAACAGTGAGGTGAATCCAGATCCAGTGCCGCCGCCGAACGAGTGGAAGATCAAGAATCCTTGCAAGCCTGTGCATTGATCTGCCAGTTTTCTTAATCTATCCAGCACCAAGTCAACAATCTCTTTGCCGATCGTATAATGACCGCGGGCGTAGTTGTTGGCGGCATCTTCTTTGCCGGTGATGAGTTGTTCTGGGTGAAATAGTTGTCGGTATGTTCCTGTGCGAACCTCATCGACGACGGTGGGCTCGAGGTCGCAGAGAACGGCTCGGGGTACGTGTTTGCCAGCGCCGGTTTCGCTGAAGAACGTGTTGAAACTGTCGTCGCCTCCACCTACTGTTTTGTCTGAAGGCATTTGTCCGTCGGGTTGTATTCCATGCTCTAGACAATACAACTCCCAGCAAGCGTTGCCCATTTGCACTCCTGCCTGGCCCAAATGGATGGAGATACACTCGCGCTGAAAGGAATTTCGATTTGGTTAGACGGCTGTCAAAAAAAATTGTGATTATGGATTCGTTTCGCAGTCGGGAAAGTTTGCGTCTGAAACCGATGGGAAATTCATCGTCTGACGATTCTTTGTTTTCTTCATTAGATCTAGTATTGACTCCAGCTCATATTGGGTTGAAATCTATTCATAAAATGATCAGGTATTACTATATCGTCAGCCTTAATGAAAGGAAAATGCAAATTTCCCCGCAAATATATACCGATAGCTGGGGAATTTGAAACGAGGAACTGAATTTGACCTAGAATTTCGTGGTCGACAAGTTGGATTGCGTACCGAGATGTCACTGAATCAGATCGATTCTTACGGGGAATACGGAAACAAGATAAGTTGAATAATTACGTACCATTTTGTAGCTGTTGTCGAGAGATTAATTTCAATTAAAAACAAAGTTTCCGAACGCAAAATATCGCGAATTTTACTCTAGAATATTCCGTTGCCCAAGAGGAAAAAACAGTTTCTGTTTTGTCGAATAACAATAGCACAACAATGGGGCCGCTCTTGGCCTACGTGTGCAGTGCATGAAGCCCACATTTTCGAGACGGTTTTTTATTGACTCTGACAGCTTCGCGCTCTTTTCAAATTCAACCTTCAAATTTCGAACTTGAAGTATTGACAGTGACAGATATTGTTCCAGTTTTATAGCATAGGAAGTTCAATATCAGTAAAGCATAAGGACACTCAAGTCACATTTTCTAAGGAAAAATTAATTAGTGCACAGAGGTTTTTAGGAAACTACACTTATCCTTAAGTGCAAACAAGTTGTATGAGTTCTTCATCATCAGGCTTTCAATTCAAACTTCGAGCAGTTAATATAATTACGAAATAAGGCAAAAGTTGAACCGTTATTTATAATTTACAAGTTTGTATGGAAAAGGCAATGCTGTTAGACCCACTGGAGGACGGTCTTAAGAAGAGCGATACTTTAGCGTTGGTCCAGGTAGAGAGAGATAGCAGATAATGAGCAAACTTTCTCAAATATTTGGATGCAAAATCGGAAATCAGAGATACCAAATTTAGTTTGCTTAATCTGGAGACTGGGGATACCGGTACGTCCATGCCGTATTACTTACATTGATTATTGGATTTATTTGAAACTCGATTCCAACCTTTTCTGTTGTAATCCAATAGATTCAATGTCAGCCTCCATAGATTTTATTATAGCTTGTACGAAGTTTTCTGCTCTTTCTAATTCTATTTAGGCTTATATTAAAAAGAAAATAAATCATTGAATGCCCAGGAGGGATGCCTTCTGCACTCCCATCCAGTGCTTTGGTACAGAGCCGTTCTGCGACTAGGATCAAGGCACAGACTGCGGATGCTTACAGCTTCATGTTGTGATGATATGCTCACAAAGGCAACACAATGTGTATTGAAAGGTAACAAAGACGCGTTAATACGCTATTGATTTTAATCAGGATGAAGGCATCAAAGTAGCTAATTGTGTGATTTCGAAGTGGAATATCATGTAAGGAGAGGGACTTTTGGCGATTGCAATTCTATAGGTTTCCTACCAAAAGCTCTCGCTGAAGAAGTTGACTATTGAAGATCCCTCTAATAAGTAGGGGGATTCAATAAGTAGCTACTTTCACGCTTAATTACGTATTGAAGCAGTTTGGACGGTGAATGGGTTACAACATGTTATTTGTATAGACAAGTTTGGCTAATGCTTAATCTCTTTACATAAATAAAGCTAGAATGAAATTCTCAAACCTCAACAGAAATAAACTTTAAATCATTTTCGCTGTCGTAAATTTGCCGCTCGTTTATTTCACTCGATTCGAACACCACAAAAGTTTTTTAGTTGTACGATAAATTGTACTATATAAATAATATTCGAACGTTGGGGTTCAGGTTTTTATTAGATTTCTCTCACGTGGCTACAAATAACAGTGTTAAAGGGGTTGACTGTATACAGCAATAAATGAGAATCACTGTATAGGTGTGATTTCTCGCTAAAAACCTTAGACATATTGTTCTGATTATCAATACCCTGAAAATTAAATTCAGTTAAGTAACAATTAAATTAAAAAGTAGAATACTATGTAAATTCTGTGTTACATTACAAATAATTGCAATTGCATATATCTTTTATCAGAACCATACTCTCCAAATTTCAACACTGGATATGATTTTGACATACCATTTTTGAGATGATATTTGGTTCATACAAATAAAACGTAAGAATATGTGTTATTCATATTTTGTACGCTAAGAAATCTAACCCTGTTAATTAATTATCTGCGACATATCTCTCTAGCATGAATTTATGTCTTTGTAAATGAGATGTAAGTTGTAACCCTGTAGTATGACGTAAAACATTGCATGCAGTTTATTCCATCGCGTTTGCTGCATCTGCTTCCTTTGCCTCAATCCAGTAGCAATTATGTCAGGGTAATGCATACACTCTATGTATCTAGCGTGCTCTATACGTTATTATATCGACGTTCTTCATCGCTATAGGTATACCAGCACCTTCCATAGGTAGCTACAAAATACACGAGTCAATTTACAAGGATGACACAGTAGACTGGAGTGGGTAGAGGCGTATATTTAACTATGAAACATAAGATTAAAACAGAAACATGGCACTAGGCGAGTGGCCTAGTTTGGTTGAGAACGAATAGTTGCTGAAATTGCATGCATACACACAGATGGTTAGTGAGTGAGCTAGACTAGACATCAAGGAAGACATAATTTATGTTGAAAAATTTAGTACTTGCTATCATTACTGGACTATTGAGTTGTGGGTTGCATAATTTAAATAGTGGTTGCTACTATTTACAAAGAGAGCATTTACCATATATGTGCTAAATTTGAAGTAGTTCTAATAAATACTCAATAGATTTAAGATATTTTTCTATTTAACAATGTGAAATACATCCACTGCATGATTTTCTGAACAACGAAGCCTTTGAGTATACACTCAGAAGCACGAACCACAAATATCCTATTCGCGTGCAATTTGCTAGCCTTCGGTTTTATAAAAAGTGTGAAGGGAACATTTTCTACTCATATCTTCTCGCGACCTCTATATTTTCCCAGCAACAAAATAAAGAATATGTTGTCCTTTCAGACGGCGTAGGAAATAAGCTGTTCTAATCAAGATTCTTATCAATAGAGCGTTGTCGAAGTTTATTCTTCTGTGAACTACCACCCTGGAGACTTAAGACGCGCGGTAAGCCATTTCGAATTAAGCTATCCTCTTAAGTTTCTGTCTAGTCTAATTTGTCTATTCGTCTTCCCCCGAGTGACGGGGCTTCTGCCCCCGACTGGCCCAGCTCTCATTCCCTTCTCCAGCCCCCGACCCCCCCCCCCCCCCCCC
>LVVV01432289.1:0-15907 GCA_001676325.1 Amphinemura sulcicollis
GGGGGCGGGGGTTTAGACGTGTGACTGCACTTGACGGGCCAGGTAATAGAGGAAATAAGATGTATCGCATAATGCAGGTGGAAATTGAACCGGACTTTGCGCACCGATTCACGCGATTGAAAGAAAAATCGTACGACCGTCCGGTAGTTTTTCCGTCGTATAAAATCCGTCAAAGACATCGTCTGAGCGGGAAAAGTAGTGTTGTCGGTTAGCGCGTGCTGGCCAAGAGTCAAGGAAAAGTTTCTCAGGACATAGAGACGATTTTCCCCGCGTCAGAGCTTCAAGTGCAACTTTCGATGTGCACTTGCAGCCCTTCAGCTCTCGAGTCAAGGAAAGAGTGACAATCCGCGTGAAAACCACGCAGAGGAAGCGACATTTTGATTGCTGATTGCTGAATCCTGCCTGACGAGGACAGGAGACTCAGGCCGACATCAAGGCGCATATCAATTGGTTTGGTTGCACATTGTTCTGATGTTAGGCAGTTAGGCAGAAAGTCTTCTCTGCGCTGCTTGCTTTAGATGTGTCTTGCAAGTTGCAAGTCCAATCTTCCCGATGCAGCCTTCGGCGCCTCGTTGCATCGCCAAGTGCAGTATGTGTCAAGCGCAGAGTGCAGCGCCGCGAAATGCAGGCGCCCCCACGCGAGCACATGCCAACGCCGCGTCTTATCGTCATCGGGGGAGAGACTATTTCTGTCCGCGGCGCACAGGAAGAGGTAGTTTCCCCTGGCATGTCGTGTGCCGGCTGCGGCGTCGGCGTCGTCCTGCCGTTGCGTTGACGACGGCGGCGGCGGCGTCGGCCGCGCAACAACGACGTCACGGCGACGTCTCGAGGGGTTGGCGTCGTCGCGGCAATCGTATTCTATTGGAAACATATACCTACGCGATGTTGGCCGATGGAAGGAGTTTACAAGAGACGTTGGGACAGATTGGTTCTCGCTGAATATGCGGGGTTCTTTTCTTTCTCGCTAAAAATAAAAGTGTACTTTCTGACCAATTTTGTCCTTTGTGAGTGCACTGTTCATCTCTTGCACTCCCTTCACCCTTGCTTTAGCGTAAGTAAGTTTAGTTGGATACATTGAAGATCGATACCTATCACGATTCTTAGGCAACCAAATCATGCATATGTTATAAACACGGAAACAAATCACACTTTAGCGTCTAAAAAGAAACTCGAGATCTTTATCACTGTATCACATCTACTTTTGGTTGGTATTGCAGGTATCGTGTCATATTTAGAGTAGACAGAAGTCAGAAAGTAAGCTACACTAGACGATCTCCCGCATCGGGGTGCAATATGATTATCACTGACCGCGTCAACCAGGACCAGCACTGTGATTTTGTAGCTCTGATTTTGCCGTTCTCGGGTATATGCAGTGGTAAAAGAAAATAAGATTGGCAACATTTCGGAACAATTATCAATTTCAATCGACAACTGTGGTCGTAAAATTAATGTAATTGCTATGCAAAAGTTGACTCAATTTGAGCAAAAAAAGTTCGATGAAGCAAATGACAGTAAATTGAATCCCGGCTAACACGAGCCGATCCTGGCCGCCGTAGAGTAGTAGTTGTGTACAAAGCGTGCTGATGCGACACGTCTGGCCCGTAAAGAAGTAGCACGTGCCGGGTGTCGCCGCACGCGCGTGCCGACACGTGCAATAATCAGGGAGAAGAAGGGGGCTGCTGGATGTATAGCAGCCTCACCCCGTCCCGAGCGACGTCGCCATGTGTTTACCTAGCTGCTGCTGTGTTCGCCGCCGCGTGTTTCATCGCACTTTTACACGCACTCGCACGCATCCGCGCAAGTACCGATGACGCACGTCCCGGCCGACCGCTGAGAAACACAACTGATAACTGACCGAAACATTGTGAGGATCCTATCGCCGTCAGCGCCAGAGTTCGCGGCCGCGTCGCGGGTTCCGATCAATCAGCCCGACGATCGAACGGCCGAATTGAATCTGAAAGGGTGCCGATTGGGTGGCGTCGTACTCGTTGGAAAGGTGGTTGTTTGACGACGCACTGTTTTGACAGCGCACAGCGTGGTATACCAGAGCGTCATCGTCGACGTCGTGCAGACGCATGGAGACGATCAGCGCGGAAGTGGAGAAGGGGGAGATGGGGGAAGGTGAGCGTGGGTGCTCAGCCTCTTGGGGACGAACTGAAAGTTCTTTTTTTTTGCTCTGAGCTTAAGGGGGGAGTTAATTGGCAGACAAGCAAAGCATTAGTTTTTATTGGCATGGGATCTCATGATATTCATTGGAGCTGGAAACCAGTGAAAATCTGCCCCTCATTTAAAATGACAGACGGTCATTTAACTTGCAGTCCGGGGACGGTCAGTTTCACAGCTTCGCACCCCTGCGAAGAAGGAAAACCTTGACACCGACGGTCCGACCACACAAAGAAACCAGCAAGAAACGTGGAATTAGCGGGGAAATTTATCGCCTACATCTGCATATCGCACTCTCCAGCCATGCCGGAACGCGAGTCAGGAAGTCCGTCGAGTGGAAACCACCGTCGACGACAAACGGACATTCGAACCTGGGCCTCAGACGCATGGCGGTGCTTTGTTATCAGCTCATTCGCATAGGCTTATCTTATCACCGTGCGTAACGCAGTGTAGACGCACGTCCCATCCCCGCACGCACGTGCGACGGACAAGTCTGCAAAGGTCGAACGACGGCCCCCGGGCGCCAGCCAAACGTCGAAGGCCCGTCGATGGCCTTCTCGACGACTTCCTCGAAAGTCGAAACAAGCGCTCGCGAGAAAACATTTCGGAGTCTGTGTTCGCCATGATCCACGCCGCTAACGTCGAGGAAAAGACTGACGTGGAGATTTTAAAAAAAATGCTTTCATGCGCGAGGAGAATGATATAACTTCTTGTTTTCCTGGCCCCTGTTGGGCCCCTGTTGGGCCCCTGTTGGGGCGCTTTTTGCAGCGGTGTGCGGGAAGAGACGGAGCCGGAAGTGTAATTGGCACCCTCTTTATGCCGATGACGTTTAACGATACGTTGAACCCCTTTTTGTGGAATCGCTGTGAGTTGGGTGAGCATAAGAACTCGCACTAAGGGCAAGCGAGTCATTGCTGGATTACGAATGATTGGGAACCTTTGACTCAAGACGCTTCTGGGCAGAGTGACGCGTGAAAACAAGCGCACGCAACGATCCAGCTTGATTGACAGGCGTTCGGCACGGAGTTTCAGTTACCTTTGACCAGCCGACATGCCGATGCTAATTTCAAGGGGCTTGCGATGATCTGGTTGGATTGAACAAGATGGTAACACGGGTTTAATCCAATCGCTTTCCAGTTA
The DNA here is from genome assembly GCA_001676325.1 of Amphinemura sulcicollis. Lineage (NCBI taxonomy): Eukaryota > Metazoa > Arthropoda > Insecta > Plecoptera > Nemouridae > Amphinemura > Amphinemura sulcicollis. The sequence goes on from LVVV01432289.1 coordinate 3,304, forward strand.
TACACGTCTCAAAATCCGGTCCAGGAATTCTCGTGTTAAAACAGCTCATATCCAGCATGGAGATGCGAGCTCTTGGCGTTGCTTCGTTGCCAAAACTTTTTGTTCTGACCCCACTAAGAACTAATTTGATAACCGGGTTACAGATTGACAGTGATCGCGGTACGCGCCGCAATCGATAGCATTTTACGAATTGTGTGTGCAAATTTAATCTCGAAAATATCTGCCATTTCGACGACTTGAACCAGCACCCTCGATTGAAAAGCTGATATGTTCCTACCTGAGCTGGACGGAAACGTTGTTTTTTGGATAAAATTTACTTTTGTTTGTAACTTAGTTACACTTGTTAATTGCATGGGGCGATGTGTGACCATTGACTCTGAAATTAGAGTTTCTAGACTGCAGCTTTCGTTCGTCATTCAACATGAATATCTCCAATGATAACGTTAGTTGCTTTGTTTCGGTAAACTCTCGTTAAAACTTTGAAGACTTTTTATGGGAAGAACATTACAATCTCATGGAAGACTGCGAAACATATTTTAAAGTAGGTACGACCGTCGCTCGCTCCACCGTGAACGACTGGAACCTCGTCGACCGCCAAGCGCGCTTTCGCACAGGAATTTTAATTCGCCGTCAACGCCGCCCGTTCCGCCCCGACGCCCGGGGCGACGCCGCGTTTGGCATACTAATCCCGGGGCCCGACGGCGCGGGACAACGCAGTTTTGACGGCGAGGATCGGTGGCTGCCTTGACCACCAAGGTGCATGGCCATGTTCTGCAGGGTCGCCGACTAGACCGGCGAAGAGGAGCCACACTCGAGAACGTCATGCTTCTTGACCTTTACAGAAGGAAGTGCTGATGCTGCACTTGATCATTAGCACGAGATTTCGATTCGAACTCCTTCGATCTTCGCCGATGGACCGCCAAATCGCCAAGGCAATCATATGCACATTGTGCGAAAAAACGTTGTCGTTTATTACGTCCATGTGAAATGAAATGGGGCGAATTGGGCTTGAAATGAGACTACAACTACAATTAATAAAGTATTTGCTTCAAAATTCGCCCAAATGATTGCAATGTTAAGAGTTAAGGCCCAAAGAGGCTCACACGGCGAATTGCGGTTGAATCACATGTCTCGCGCAATCGAAGGCGCTTGTTTCACGCCCCCAGGTTAAGCACCCGGTAACCCATCCGCCTGCCACCACGCCAAGAGTCTATATAACTCCTGCCAGCCAGCGTGGCTCCATCCAGCAATGTGGAACGGATGGTGGCGTCAGCCCGGTCATCGGGAGGCCGTGGTGACCTCAGAGTCGACGTCGGCTGCGAGCCCTACCCTGCCGTAGAGGGCACAGGTATCCGCGGAAAGCGCAACTCCCCGATTACAATCATTATTAGCACACGTGATGTCTAGGACCGAAGGCGGTGCATCATTCTGTTCGCTGTGCGAGAGAATATCACCACCAGTACTTGTATTATCGCCAGGAAAATATGTTTCTCCATCTTATACTAGAATATTCCTTTAATTTCGTTCGAGTAGATACGGAGACGGGAACGGAGTTTCCTTGGATCTTCGGTTGGAAGTCGCCGACGAAATTCAATCGCTCAGAACTTGAGACTTGACAGGATGAACATGAAATGCAGTGGCTACGAGCATCGATTCCTAGAATCGGCCACTAAATACACGCACAAGTACCCAAATGCCGGCCATAGGAAGCACTTGAATCATTGCTTCAGTCTGCCTCTCTCCGGCCACGGCGTCTCTTCGCGGCCCAACCCAGCGAAACACCGCAACGCAAGCCGGAGGGTCCGCCGCCTCGCGGACCGCTCCGCGAAACGCAACCTATAATTTGCGACGTCGCCAGAGGAAGCGATCCACTCGATGCTGTAAATCGCTGCCATCCAGTGGCGTACAGTCCATGAAAGCAAGGGAAGCACTGCTTCCTTTGGTGCCTTTGCACCAAATGTGCATATAAGCAAATTTTGAAAGCACGCACTTTGCACTCAGAGGGTGCATATGTTACGATTTTTATGATTTTGGGAACGATTTGATGGAAGTTCTTAAATTTCTGAAACAATATCAAATATGCACGTTCAGTAAAAATGCGCGCCATAGCAGCGCTAGTTTGCACCGTGTGCATCGACGGAATAAATTGAAACGCAATGTTTGTATGCTCCCTTCAGGCGCAAAGTGTGTGGTTTCAAAACTCAATAATGCTGCTAAAGTTGCTTAACCTTCTAATGTTGCTTCCCCCAGTAGCCAACCCACCGCACGCCTTTACAGTGGCATCCGACGGGGATGTGCCGATAGTGGCCGGACAGCAAAGGCTTATCCTTACACGACGACGAGATCGACATGTGAATGGGCACTCGCTGGATCGTGGTTTTTTTTTTTTTGGCACAAGACATCGTGCCAGAGTCATCACCGAGGTAGCCTAGTGCCATAGGGACGACAGCCAAAACCTCGCCGTAGGACGACTCACATTCATCAAAACACTAAGACAAGGCTCATCGCCTGGTTGCCGATGACACATTGCCAGACGATGCTAGCCTCGCTTCAAGGGAGTGCGTCGTTAAACGAGCGGTAACCGACGACGACGCACGCCGCCACTGCGTCGTCTTCCAAAACGACTCCTGGCTCGCGACGGGGTCACATGACCCGCGAAGGGACATGGCGACTAGTCGAGACAGGCAGTCACCCGGCCGTTTCTCGTTCGATCCAACGTGAAATTAATCGCTTTGTTTTCCCCGTTGCTGCCCGACCTACCGCCGGATATCGTCAGAACATTGCTGGCGTGCTTTCTTCGCTGTTGTTTTTTTTGTTTGTGTTTTTTGTTGCCGATGGAAGATTCCACTGGGAGGGCCGGTGGGTAGGCAGCCGCTGCAACGCGCGTGTAGTGCGGGATGCGGTGTTGCAGGGGTACTATAATTGGTGGCTTGTCATCTCATGGTCCTATCGTGGAGTGATCTGTGATCATTACCCGCCGGGTCCTATCCCGATGATCGGGACTGTCCCATGAAATCGCGGTCCAGAGACAGACCACGTGGCCAGGTGTAGGGACGCAAAGGGTTGCTTTCTGCCATTGGTGATTACGCAGTGCCATATCTTTAAATGTCCCCCCCCCCCCAAAAAATATGAGAAAAATTCGGTCATTTTTCAGGTCTGAAAGCTTGTAATTTTGACAGACCAAAAAAGCTTTGATGTCCAAAATTCCATGGTCATGAAAATCTAGCAAAAAATACATTTATTGGCAATAACTTTTCGAGGGGAACTTCTTTATAATCCTGCCCATCAGACACAGTTCTTATGAGGCATTAACTGAACAGACATCAAATCTTGACAATCCTTTTTCTAGACTTCACACAGCAAAAGTTCTAAATTACTTTATCTGGAAGCGAAAAGTTATTCTGACTAGCGTTTGATAGGTATCGTTAAGAAACCCGATTCATTTAAAACCACGAAAACTATAAATAATGCCACAAACTCAGAAACCTTTTTTTTTCACTATCTTTTATAGTGTGATTTTACATTTTCCTATCATAAAAATTATTCATCAGTGCTACCCTTGTATTTATTTTTAGTTGTTTTGTTTAGGAATGAATTTAAAATGAATTTAATTATTTTTGAGGAACCAGTCAAACATCTTTTTGACATATTTTATAAGAAAACTCCACTCTAATTCTTTAAGTACAATTCACATCCGTAGAATCACGGTTACTTGCACAGCGCTCGCTGCTGGTTCATAGCCGTACAATAAATCGTTAATCAACCAACAATCCAAGATGATTCCCTGCAAATGGGTGCAGAGCTCCGACTCGGGATAGACACGCGCAGTGAAGGCGGTATGCTCAATGGCGGTACCAAACACGTTAAATGTAATGTGAAATTTAACCTTACTTACCTCTTGAACGCAGCGGAGAGCAGCTGATTGGTGGCGACAAATGCACAAGCCAAGCGGTTTTCTCTCGCGCAGTTCAATCGGATGACAATAATCAGCGCACTTACCTACAAAAAACCAGAAAATTTGGTTGTAACTACACGATACACACAGCAAAGGGCACACAACAAATACATATATAAAATTAAATACTTGTTGACATGCAATGGCGTATCAGCAAATGAGGCGAATTTCAAGTCTAACATCGTTTCGTGTAACCTGAATCGTTCTCGAATTGACCTCTCCTGCCTCCTGCATTCTTTTGCAAAACAAGTGGCCTCAGGCCAAGCCTATCAACCTTTCCACTGTCAACATACCAGTTGATCAAGACGGACAGCCTGAACTTGATTTACGCACGAAATCACATCGAAAGGTGACCATAGATGCACTAGAGTACGCTAAATGTAACTCACATCGCTTGCCTTGTGACCGCTGTCGAATGATAATCCCGAGAGCCCAAACAACTCGCCTTACACCGCGATACTAGCCTACAACACTCAAACCGACTCAGAGCACACACTTCCTTCCCCGTCTGACGTCACGCTGCCCGTCCGTGCCCTTGTGCGAACTTTACGCGACCGGGTACGATCTCCAAGACATTTCAGGGCATTTACAGCGCGTAAAACAATTGATTTTTACGTCCAGACGTGTAGTTGAGGGTAGAACGATTTGATATTGTCCGAACCCATCAGGATTTTATTACGATAACCGATGATGTCATAATGACATCACTAATAGCAACCTTCATCTGCCGTAGGCTTGTTGGCCTTGATGTTTTACCAACATTCATGAACTCTAAAATTTGCATAAGGGGGAATCAAATTTGGCAGCGTTCTCCAGACTCTCCACTTCAACAAGAATTGTTTAATTTAGTAATATACTTTCATTGAACTAGTATTAATTAAATTATCTCAGATATTTGGTTGACTGTGAAGTTAGCCCCTGGCTCTTCTCAAGGTCGCAAATATTAAATTTCGCACTTGTTGCGCAGTGCGTAGTGTGAACTGCAACGGCATTTGGCCGTAACACCAACTGGTCAAATAAAGATGGCCGCTTGAATCTGTGGCTTGAATCACCGCCTTGTCAGATGACATCTGCACACAAGTTACTTTGCAGGCGGCGGTGATTGAGACCGTTGCTGACAGGCATATTTGGGTTGAGACTTGATAGGTTTTTACGTATTGAACCATGGACGCTACATTTGGTCTAGTTGGTAGAGATTTCGTGATACTTGCGTCTGATAAATCCCTCGGAAGAAGTATTACTGTTATGAAAGACGGTAAGACTAATTTGCGAATGAATTGCTTGTCATTGTGACGCCTCGGATAACCTCACTTTATTTATGCATGTATAAAATTTGATACCGGTTACATTTCAGATGAGGATAAAATTCACAAGCTGTCCCATAATATGGTGATGGCTGTAACTGGAGAGCCTGGAGATACTACCCAGTTTGCTGAGTACATTTCGAAAAACATCCAGCTCTACAAAATGAGGAACGGTTACGGATTGTCCACTCAGGCTGCTGCCAACTTTACCCGCAAGAATCTAGCTGATTCTCTTCGAAGCAGAGTATGTATCCTACTTGAAAATCCTGTAAGAAGCAATTATAGCTCTTCATGATCTTGATCTAATTTTATTGTGTACTCTCTGCAGTCACCCTACAACGTTAACATTTTGATGGCCGGGTTTGATGCCGCTGCTGGGCCAGAGCTGTTCTTCCTGGACTACCTGGCTTCTTTGAAGAAAATGAAATTTGCTGCACATGGATATGGAGGAATGTACACGATGAGCATCATGGACAAATATTACAAGACAGGTGACTTAACAGGCTTACTGGAATTCCAACATGAACAATGTTTCTCATATTATAAGCAGGCATAAGCAAAGAATTTTTATAACTGAGCATTTTTGTGTTTGTAGATTTGACCCAAGAGGAAGCATACAACATTATGAAACTCTGCGTCATGGAAGTCCAACAAAGGTTGATCATCAATCTTCCGAACTTTGCTGTTCAGATAATTGACAAGGACGGTGTACGTGAATTGCCAACCATTACTGCGAAAGGCCTCGCAGTGGCAGCACCCTAATAAGATAATTTGAACTCCAAATTAATCTGAAATCTGTGCCAGATTGCAGAATTCCTTTTTGAGTAAAACGCAACTTTTTTACGGCCAGGATTTCCCACTAAGCTATGTACGTTCTATGTTTCAATATCAATAAAAAAAAACATCCTCAACTGATTGAGTTATAGCCACCAAAATTAAGCATTACAGACCAAAGGTAGATACAGGGTTTGGGGGTTCTTGAATATTGAAAATTTTAAGCTTTTATTGGAAGGGCTATCTCGTAAGTGTAATTAAAAACCATTGCTGGGTAGGGAGGTTGTCATGGTCGATTTGTAGGTGCTTTGACTCGGATTAATTACGATAATAGACCATCGTATGTCTGGATGAATCTGGGGTTTGGAATGAGGAGTTGTAACGATTTTCCAGATAGGTTTGGGAAAAATACAGTGGAAAATTGCAATAATCCACCAACATATAGCTATGTCTGTGGTTTAAAATTTCTTGAGCAATGAAATTAACCTCGGCAAAAATGCGTAACTGAAGGCTAAAATGCATAGCAAATAAATTATTTGCATGGATGAAAAAACCACTCTTACCAAGACCCATGCCTCGATTTGTCCATTGCATGAGCACGGACACGTGCATTTATAGTTCAGCTGTATACTCTGGTGTTGGCAATAGTTTCCTAACGTTCCTTCTTCCCACAGAAGTGCCTGCATTTCAGAATTGTAAATTAATCTACAGACAGAGTTGCATTGCAAGTGTTGTAATGCAGCACCCTGGTGCACCAGAGTGCAATGATAATAAGTTGGGTGTATCAATGAAATGCCAGCCTAGGTTTATGCACCAACGTAGTTCCCAATGGTACATATCTGCAATTGACAAGGAATGCAGAGGATTTGTCGGCATTTCAGAAACCAGACTGTTTCTTGCTAGTTGTCTTTTGCCCAACCACTTTGCAGACAACTGATATGGTTCATCTATCATCTACAGTCAACGTAAACGTAAAATAAGAATTCCTTTGTGTTGTTTTCTGTTTTGAAAGAAAAAAATGCTAACAACACAATAAAATTCTTAGTTACGTTTACGTTTATGTTGATTGTAGATGAACCATAAGTGCCTGGAGTAGTTTTGTGTTGTTTTCCTGCCAGAGCCCCTATGGCACTAGGCACACTATGCAAGCATTTATAAGCTAAAAGGTCCAGCGATTCAAAGTAAGGTTTTGAGGTTTCTGCCGCCATGAAGGGGTTGTCCAGGATACTTCTTCCGAATCTTGACTGTGGTTTTTAGTTAATCATGTCACCTAGCAACAAAATTAGAAGCTGCAAAAATGTTTTTCTTTAGGCTTATTCATTCTTAGCGTCACCTACTTAAAAAATAATTTTGTTTTTTAATTAGCTTTCCCATGTCAGAAGGGCTAAATGGGGACAAAATGCTGACAGGATAATTTTATTAGTCTGTGGAGTTGTTAGCTTGCAACATCAAATCGAAGTTCAGCTGAAACGCTTTGCTGCGATGCTTGTGCATAGCATTTACCGTCTTGGTCATCAATAAATTGAACACAGTGGCTTAAATATCCTTAAATTTTATTTTCACATTCAGGGTGGGTCTCAAGCAATTTTCTTTTATAATGAAGTAATTACAAACATTTAGTCAAGTCAATAATATATACTAGAAACTGTGAAAGGCGATGGTAATATAAGAAAGAAAGGTTATTTATTTTTTCAAACCATAATCACAGATTAGCGAGATAATTTTCATTGAGGGAAAGGGAGGGAGGACAATTTTATCTTAGGTATTATATAACTCGAGTGCGTTATAATTGTTGAAACTAGTACACACATGCTAGAGGTGGTCCCACTCTCATTTCGCTGAGAGAGATAGCCGCTGAGAGAGAAGTGCACCAGCCGAGTTAGCCTCGCTCTTCTGTGTTCCTGTTCGGAATTTCACAATATTTCACAATTCACTCGCATCTTTGCTTTTAGGGGATCCACGAATACTCAAAAAATACATGCCTTCTCTTCTTGCTTCTTACCATTTGATACAAATAATGTACACAACTCAAGTTTCATAGTTCTTCTCGAAACAAGTCTCGCTAAAATCGTTAGAAAATGTTCTTGACTAAATATTTATTTTAAAAAAAAAGAAACACTCAACATAACAATGAAATGAACTGTTCAAATTGTAAAATGGGAACCATGTTCACCTTGATTTGAAAAAACTACCAATCTCATTTTCACAACGTCCTTTGGTTAAAGAAGTGACATCTAGTAAGAACGCCCGAAAGTTCCAGTAATGCTCCACCATTTATCATCAAGAGCCTATCACGAGAAATAGTAGCTACGGTAACAGTAGTATTGCTACAATCGATCGATCGCCTGGGTTCTGGAGTGCTCGGAATGGCGGCAGCTCGATGGACCGTGGCGTTCAAGTCGGGGCATAGCGAGCCAAGCGTGGGTGGGCGGGGTGAACTCGACACCATCCACCGCTCTCTCCGGAATGCACCCCCATAGGTTTGCAAGCGAGGCGCTTCTGCCCTGCCCCCAACTACAAACAGACCTAGCGCGGCTTAAAACGCTTGCGACTCGTACTGCACTCGAAACAATTCTATTACGAGACAACTTCCTAATGTCATCATCCTTACTCTCGAAACATGAACATTGGCATTTTATTTTTTATATCAACTATTACCTTTATTGTAATAATCAATTAACTTCTTTATTATTTTATTTATTATTATTGTTATTTTTTAATATTTTCACAACTAAGAATTTTATTTTATAATATACATACGTGTAGCATCATATATACAGTGTCCCATATTATGTTATACGTGAACCAGAAGCTTCAGATGAGTTACAAGTGAAACAGCATTATCGAAAAGAAGCGCAAAAACCATGAAACAAAACTGGCTTATCGAAATGTGCCAACATCAGGTCGACGACAATCTCAATCCAGCGCACTCTTGATATGCACATTCATCAGCGGATCAAAAGTATAGAATTACCAGCACATGTAACATCTTGCTTCAAGTTTTCACCTCGTGTGTACTTTGATTTTATTTAATGCATCTACAAAAAGGGTTTCCAAAACATCTTAGATTCGCAATGCAAATCTTGTTTCAACACAGTTCATGCACCGACAAAAGATGCTCAGTAAGACCAATTTTTTCTCATCACCGAGACAAATCGAGTATTCTAAGCAAGTGCTTCTTGTACGTCAGCAGATTCCTACCTGGCATAGGAACAGAAAGTAGTACTGCAATCGCACACGGACCAGTGTCCAGAAGACGTCAAGCAAAATGACGTCAGCGTATAAAGCGTACTGCGGTTGGCATGAACACATCGCACGCAGAATTTGACAAGGCGCCAGTTTTGTCTCATGCGTACTTCGACCATTCAGTTTCTGAAGTCACATTCACATCTACAAAGTAAGCATCATTCTGACTGGTTTGCAAAAAATACCCAGGGACATTATTAAATACGGAACACTTGTTTAAGTTTAATTATACAGTTATTATTTAAAATCAATCGAGCGATTTTGTGGGAAGGGCCTTTTTAGGAAATTGTGCATTGCCTTGAGAAGCGGAGAAGTTATTGCAAACGTATATCGGCGAGATCTTTTGCCTTGGAGATATTCCAAAGAAACGATTATAAAATAGTAGGCACACCGCCAGCGGATGAATGCATCCCGTGCGAGTCGCCGTTCACTTTGGATAATGTGTTATTGCAATAAATTCTCACCTTGCCAATGTTTACTTTGAAATAGTTTCAAAGCACCAATATCAAACGTAACGTCTTCTCGGCAAGTGTTCGATCTGGCCAGACTCTGGCACTCTCTCGGTTGCCAGCAAAGAGAGACCGCCACGGCTAGAGTGCCGTCGAAAGTGGCCATCGTAGAAATGCAAAAGTACAAGAATGTGTGCATCGTTCCGTTGCTCAGACAAAAGTGCGGTTAGTGGGATACCATTTATCTATGGCAGTGGGGGGCTGGGGCCTTTTTGGGGTTTTGGTTTATACATGATTATAAGTTTTTTTTCTTCATAGTTTGTCCATTTTGGACTACAATAATTCACCGGCACTCGCCCCACGCAAGTCATGACCGGGTGAATGAATAACCTTACGTTGCTAGCTGGTTGACCAACAGCACGGGAACATGTTATTAGACATGGAGTCAGCATGTGCCTCTCAAGGTCCTAGCGTTATGCAAGGGATATGAGTACCGATGCCGATGGTCACGTGGCTGCGGCTTTCGGCCGATGGAAAACCTGCAGGAGACAGTAAGCAGATCGCTAGCTCCGATGCGTTCCATTGTTCGCAATTCCCGCGCAAAATGACAACATAAATTACAAAAAGAGAACCCCGTTATCAAGAAGTTTGGTCGACGAGAAGAAATTGAAACTTAATCAACGTTCTATTGACTAGATTCACAATAATAACATGACTTTGGTATAATAAAACATTACATAAAATCCTTTCATGATTACTTGGATTATCATTTACTTCAAACAGGTAAAGATTTATATATTACGATCTTTATCAGCTAGAGCTACAACTTTGATGACAAATGTTTCTTGGTTTTTTTTTTTGTTAACCTACACGAACTTTCTATAACAAGCCTGGTTTACAAATTAAGTTTTGCAACAGATTTGCGGCCCGTCTCAACTCTCGGAAATTTGGCAGCGATGCTTCGATTGTTACACTGGTCTAATGAACGATGATAATATTAAATGCTAGCCGATGAAGAAAGGAATGTCATGTGAAAAAATGAAGCCATTTTCTGTGAAGTAGGTGTGTTTGTGTATGTGTGTGTTTGTGTGCTTTATGGTTACGAGGGTACGTGGCTTCCTTCGGCAGGAAATTAGACCTTGGCGAATTTGTTTCTTCCACCTTGGTAATAGCGAGATGGATTATCATCCAACGAACGGTACTTTGAACATTTAGCATTGAAAAAAACATTCATCTGACAACCTTAGGTTCCTTCCTAGATATCCGATAGTCCTCTCCATTTTGTATCTGAATTCCAACACCTGGCCGCGCAATAAGGCTCCCGCGAGAAAGTCATTGGAAACTACGGAATTTTACGGCCGTTCACGCAAATGTTCAGGTTTGCATGATTCATCAAGTAAACAAGTCTGCATGTTTTTCATTGACTCAAAGTCTAGTTAAAAATGTACCTGAGGGCAAATGGCACATTGACAGGTGACAAGATCTGAAGATGTGAAGTAATTAGGTAGTACGTATAAACTTCGCTCCGAAGACGATGTCTCGGCCGAGCGAGAGTGAAGGTCACGTTTTCTCCGCTCGACCGCAGAATCTGCCCGAAAGACAACCGTTTCACAGCCTAATTTCCTTCCCAATGAAAATCCAAGCAGAAAAAAGGGCGTACGTATCGTTTACAATCGGTCGTACCCCAACGATTACTCACAACGTAAACAACGACTACAGGTAGGTAGACATTATGGCAGCTTCAAGGTAGTTAAAAACGAAAGGTATCTCGGTGAAACGAGCGCGATCCCGTGACCGCGGTGACGACGACGATAAACAAGCGCTGCGACGAATGGCGTTGCGACGACCGCGGGCGGCCGCCGGCGACTTAGTAGAGGCCGCACCCGCGCAGGTTGTTGGCGATGATGACGTCGGTGACTGCGTCGAAGACAAACTGAATGTTATTGGTGTCGGTGGCACAGGTCATGTGGCAGTAGATTTCTTTCGTCGTCGACTTGTTCTTGGCTTCGAACTGCGCTTGGATGTACGCCGCTGCCTCACCGTACTCTTGTGCCCCTGCGAAAACAGATAAAACTATCAGTTTTTTGTCACATTGAAATATTGTGAATTTTTTTCATGCTTGATTTATAATGGTGCCAGATTGCAGTGGTTTTCTAGCAATTTGATTCATACAAATTGAAATGTTCCTAAATCCCAGGACAAACTTTTGCTTATCAAACTTGAAACTCTTTTACACAAATGCATCACTTTCCTTACCCAGGAGTCAACAGTGATTGAAAATAGAAACTAGGTTTATTATCATGGACGCAAACTGCATCTCAAACAGAAAAATAAAAACAATGGACACATACACTGCCCGTTAGTTCAGTTCATACGTAACCAGCTCATAAAGCTAGAGGACTGGGAAGCGTGTGCATGTGTTTGCATACATAATATTAGAATGATCTGCCAATTCGAATAATTGTTTGTACTATAAGTAGAGCTACGGAAAAATAGCATAAATTATTTGAATTTTTAGCATTTACGTTTCCAAAAAAAACAGTTTATAGCATTGATCAGTCCAAATTTTAGCACCTATTTAGCATTAATTTCCATTCCTGTCAATTCAACCCCTTAGCAAACGAGCCTAACGGGATAACAAACAAGTGAGTTTTGGCGAATTCCAATGAACGTTGACCTTCATATTACCTGCTTTTGCTACTGGATGAAACCACAAGATAAGATACAAATCCCCTCATTTCTGACAGGGGAGGGTATATTTCCAGGGTATTTCAGACTTCTGCGATCTCGGCATTCATCCTTCTCGCTTACGCTCGAGAATATTAAATTTGTCGTCTTTGGTTTTATAAATAGGCGGTAAAAATGCATGAATACTC
>LVVV01432290.1:0-15925 GCA_001676325.1 Amphinemura sulcicollis
GTTCGTATCCCGGATTGGATGACATTTTTGGAAAGTGCAGTTGCAAACTTAATAACAAAAACTTTGAAAGTTATAGACTTTTAAAGTTTTGAAAAAATCGAACATTTTCGTAAAAATCGATTGGGTCGATTTTGCTGAAAATCGAATTGGGTTCAAGTTGAGAACACAAATACCTGCCCCCCCAAATTTGTTAAATTTGTTGATTTGCTTCGGTTGAAAAAAAATTTTTTTTTAAATCTGCACAAACAGACAAAAAAACATACAAAAGTATATTTTTTTTCAGAAAGTGAAATTGAAGATTTTGCTACGCTCATCAATTAAAAATAATTGATCAAAATGTCTCCAAGCGTTTGTGCGACACAGTCGCCGAAATGGACCTTCGTACGGCTATGCCTTCTGCTATACATCGCTATAATTTATACTGCTGGGGCCACAAGAGCAGAGATAGGGCTAAAGTTACCAACTTACCCTGCTGTAATGTATGTTGTCGTGGTCATCTGAACAGAGATACGTCTCACAACCGAGCTCCTTGCAAAGTTGGAGCACGTGATCCTGAGTGGGCCCCACGTAGGAGGCCCCGACATCGGCCCACCCGAAGTCAGCGTCCCCTGGCCCAGGGGTGATCGTATGGGTCCTTCCACCCACCCTGTCATCTGCTTCCAATACCAACACCTCCACGCCGCGTTCCCTCAGGGTCCGTGCAGCGCACAGGCCTGCAGGGCCAACAGAAACACAGGGGTGTTTGCTTATTGGTGTTTGGCGACGCCCTATTTTCAAAACGGATCTGTGGCACTGGCCTAATGGACTCGGCTGAGGGGTGTTTGGGAGCAAACTTTGGTAGCTTTGTTGGCCAGAAAGTAAACCTACCATCCGTGACATATTATACTGAAATCAACAATGATGAACACAGTTTTGTCGTGGCAAAAATCTACCTCAACCTCGGACTACAAATGTCAAATATCACTTGTCTCGTACCTGGGTTGCCTTTTCATTGCTTTGACAAGATTTCTCCGCGAAAGTACTCACCGCTTAAGCCTGCCCCAACAACAATTACTTTATCCGTTGACATCGTATCCGGAAAATGGGCAGTCCTGCTCAGGATTAAGTCTCGCGGACGTAAAAGCGGCCACTGTTCTGCTGATAACGGCAGACAAACTATTTGTAGCAAGAGATATCACGAAATATTTTTTGTCCTTGCTTTGTGTCAATACACTGCATAGTATTATTCTTGACGTCTCATCTCTTATCTGAAATCACTACCGCTAATCCGTTGAATTTCAACCTGCGTTTCTTTCTTTATCGAAATCACAATTTTTTGTTTCATTATCAGGCTACTTGATCTTGATACCATTATTCACAATGTGCCCCTCACTGTAAATATTGACAAGTCAATCAGATCTCAAATGAATTGTGGCGTGATGATTAACGGCGTCCCACTTGGAATATTTAAGGAGTGGTTTAATTAATCAAAGAACACATTAATGTATCAGCATACACTCAAGAAAAACATCTTCAATCAACAAGTTTCACAAATTCAGTATTTACTATTGGTTCTTCGATTGATACGTTTTGGTACAAATTTCCACAGCCTTGCTACCCTCTTTCTTGTTGCGTTTGCTGAGGTGACTACAGGACACAGGACTTGTCAGGACTCAGTAGAAAGGACTTTCCCTGGAATGAGGAAATTCAAATAAAATAGCGAACAATTGATTTATTTACCTACTAACATAACATAAACTTATACTCTGACGCTTAATATAATCGTTGTTTCAGGACTCTTATAGAAGGACTGTGATTTTTCCCTGGATGGCAGTTGCTCGGTAGAACACGACGCCTAAAATCGGAGCAAAATATTCCCGTTATTCTCAAAAACTCTTTCCCAAATGAAAGTATTTCTGAGTTAGTGTCAATAGATTTCGTTAGTGATCAATAGATTCGAGGCGGTCGGTGTACTTGCCTGAAGGAATCACCCTAACACTCAATGTGCTGTCGGGGCGCAGGATGAAAGGGGCGTCCGCGCTGTACAGATCCTGGCAACAGTTACGTCAAGGATTCACGCCAAGGATTCAAGTTCAGAATTCAAGCATACGATGTGTGTAAACGCGACGAACGGGGAAAGTAGAAATACAATTTTCGACAGCCATTGAACAGGCAACTTGTTTCAAAAATTTTCAACAGGCCATGCTTGGGAATGAGTCAAAAAATCTGAGAGATGAACAAGTTTGACTCCAAAAGCAACCATTTTACACAAAAAAATGTCATTCTGAAGTGAGGTTTAAATAACTAATTCATTGAGCAACAATCTAAGTCAATAACACATTGCCCTTCTGCGATGGCTCCTTACCTCGAAGACGTATCCGTCGACGTGGGTCAGTCCGATGTCTGTAAGACTCACGGCGAAGGGGTAGGGCCAACCGTCGGAGCGACGGCTCAAGAAGGCCACGGCGAAGGAATAGTCTCCATCGACGACTGGGCTGATGGCACGCGTCCACACTGAGATGTTGTTCCTCTGGAGCAGCGAAATACTCTCATCAACTCACTCCGTGATTTCATACAACCATTCCAGGCTAGTGCTGAGATAGTTCGCTCCACTGAAAGGACACAGGCACGCCCATTTCGTACAGAATTCCAACCGCCGCTTGACTTTCCCTTGCATAAAAAACAAGACTGGAGAAAAGACACGGCAAAGGGCAGAATTTAATCCACAATAATCCCAATTTGGTGATTTTAAGAGGAATTTGGATGGGTTGAATCCCTATTCACTTTGATTTTAAGATCTCTTCTTCGACAGAAGTATAACGAGTGCCTATACGTCCAGTCACCGGGTTGCACCGGGCTTCTTTTTAGGTTCTCTCATCTCTATCCTCCACAATCGCCTGCAATTTACCACTCATCGTTGCACCTATAATTCATCGACGCCATTAGACCAGTGTGCCAGAGGCTCCACTTTTAAAACAATGCGTATTTCTTTATACAACCTTTGTGATAGCGCGACGTCGTCTGGATTTACCTCAAGGATCTGCAGTCCCTGGATTCCCAGAGGATCTTGGTCGACAGCGATCACCCTCTCGTTGAGGAGAATGGCCTTGAACTCTGGCCTCACGGTGGCTACGTCGTTGGACATAATGAGGGGCGCGGCAAGAATGGCCCAAATTGCCATTTGCGCCTTGCTCTGGTCGATGGTCAACCCGTAGTTGCCAATGATGAGCTGGGTGCAGTGATGCAATGGCAGTTAACACACGAGCAGCTACCGACTGTCTTGAAACGTCAAGTTTGTAGAGATCATGGAAGTTAAGTAACATTGAGCTGGGTCAGGTATTGGATGGGTGACCACATACACTGTCATGTTCAGTTCTGTTTGGGGAAGGGGTGGAGAGAGTTAAGTTAGTACGAAATCTTCCCTAACCTTGCATATCAACCTCTCGACAGCATTGGATTTGTGGAGGAATCCTGCTGTTCAAGTCGTACCGTTCTTCGTAAGGGACGCTAAGCTTGTGGTCCCCTTGGTGCTATTCGACAGGAGTAGGCTACGTGCCGGCATCGGGTTTCCCCTCCTCCCTTCTAGGTTAGGTTAAGTTAGGTTCATCATCATCATCATCATCGTCTTCCACTCATTTACCGTCGCCATTACATTATTAGTGGCGTCAGTTGGGTCATTAGGGTCAGCTGTCAAAACGTGTGTCGTGAAACCACAATAATAATCTTAACCATCACAAGTTAGTTGTAAGAGTAAAAAATACCTTAAAAAGTTTAAAAGGTAGAATAAAAGTTACTGGGTGCAAAAATTAGCATCCTATTATGATATTAAACCCTCTCTTTCCACAAAATGTGAGATAAATGTCGGCTCATTCTGTTCAAAGTCTCTGTGGGCTGATCAGGTTTCGGCCGACAAAAATTGATTGGGATTTGTCAAGGATATGTCCGTCCTGTGCTCACCATGTCAGGATCGTTCCAGTGTCCTGGACCCGCGTGTTGTGTGAGAGTGTCCTGATTTTGAGCGTAGTAATCGATAATGTACGAAACGCTGTACCACGAGTCGTCGATGTCATCGTAGTTGCGCCAAAGATTACAGAACTCCTTCATCAATGTGAAGTTGAGCTACAAATAAGAAAAGTCCATTACACCGATTTCTTTTAACTTGCATTTAGATAGTTTCTAGTAAAATTTGAAAAATAATGGACGCACGGGAATTCCGGCTTCATCCTGATACACAGGCCAGCTGCAGGAATAAATCATTGGACGCCCAGTCTGGTTCAGGAATGTACCGTAGGCAGGATAACCTGTGTAAAAATTAAAAAGAAGGCTAGCAGTGTCCACCTTAAGAGCAGTCTGGAGTCCATAAGGAAAACGCCTTCGGGAAACTAGGCAATTAGTCTGTCGTCATAGATGGGTTCTCTACCTCACCTGTGACTAGAGCGAGAGAGCTAAAAAATGCTGGTTTTTAACTGATAAGGTTCGGAAAGGTCAAATGGGCTCCACAAAATTGGGCTAAGCATATTGAAATAAATTGAACCCTAATTATTAGTCACGTGACTCCGGAGGCATCTTAATAATAGTGTCACCGAGATGAATTAATGAGTAGGTAAGCCAGTACCATCGTTCATCGTCGCGGGGTCTGCGTAACATCCGTCAAGTTTGACATAGTCGACGTCCCAATCTGCGAACGTTTGTGCATCGATCTCCAAGTTCCCCAGCACTCCCGGGTAGCCTCCACACGTGAAGTTGCCGTAATCCTCGTACAAACCGAATTTCAGTCCAACGCTGTGGATCTGCAAAATAAGAACGATGCGGTTTGAAAAAAAGTCGCCATCTCATCATCTGAAAAGTACGCATCCATTTAGTGGTGGAAACATCGAGTTGTTAAATCATAAATATCTAGGTAATCATTTCCTTAAATTGGGATGTTTACGGAAGAATCATGAAAAACCTGCAGGAGTGCAGGATATCTAAAATTTGTCGATAGTTCTTCTAAAATATTTACGATGGACAATAAAACAAACGCATGACAAGGGATAGAGTTTAGCGAGTTTTCCTTTTGCAGAAGCACAAAGAAAATGATTATGCACGAAGTATACAATGCGCCGTCACAACGAATCGACGCGAAGGTGCCTCACATAATCAGCCAACGCCTTCATCCCACTCGGAAAACGGTCTGGATCGGGCTGTAGTTTCCCGTCAGCGTCCCTGTCGTGAGACAACCAGCAATCATCGATGATGAGGTACTCGTATCCAGCCTCTTTGTATCCTTCAGACACCATCTTGTCGGCGATACGTTTGAAAAGCTGCTCGCTGAAGTCAAATAAAACCAAAGTCAGGACTAGCAAAAGAATTGGCAAACCTTGGACGCGGAAACTTGTGTGTTTAATGCGTTAGCTTGAATTACCTGATGCATTCGTCTGGGTACAGTGTGCAGTCAGTGATGCACCGAAATCTCTGCCAAGACATCCACCCCATCGGCGGGGTCAAGCCTAGCCCATTGTCGAGCGCAGAGGCGCCGGAAAAGAAGACGCCGACAAGAAGCGCCAACACAAGCGTCGGTAAGGGCGCCATACTCTAGTCTGAATAAGAGATTAGAATTATTTGCAAAGCGGTCATTAGCTGTGTGGTTCTTCTAAATTGGTAGACACTTTGTTCATTTGCTCAATAGCGATAGGCGAATGACCTTATGTTTGATAAAATATAAAATAGAGTCATCGGTTTCAGTATCGTTTGATGTGCGTTGGTATGCAAATTCGTATCGTTTTGCTGGCAAAGCGTGCGGAACTGATTCATTTTTCATTACTTATTATGCACTGTAAACCAGATGATCATTTGATTTTTTGATAAGAAGCATCTTTTAATAACGCGATAGGTTCAAATTTGAATATACTTACCTTGTTTTTTTCTGCCGGCCTTGGAGTTTGAAGGAAATGAAAAGCTCTCAAGAGGAAAACGAAGGCGTGTGTCTTACGAGACAACTGGCCAGCCTTTATAGTCTAGAATAGCCTCTGTTTATCACGCGGATCAGTAGTAGCTGCGTTATCAGTCAGGTCAACGTTGATAGTCCATGCCACTCGTGCACAAGTCGTTCGAACCGCACAAAGGTAGAAATTGAATGACAATATGATAGCACATTAAAGGAAAAGTCAGCGCGCCATTGACAGACTGTCAGGTGGAAAGGTTGCGGAAGTCAATAATAGAGTAATTAGCAATTAAGAATGAGGTCGGAACCTCTGGAACCATTGGCTACACAATCGAATGGCCCAAGGAGCACATACCTAGCCATGCGAGCATTCGCAAAGAAAATCGACTGCTCAGTGAGGGAGTGTTACTAATTATTTTTATCTACAAATGGCCGTATCGAAATAGGTGCGTCTATGATCGCTGCCACGGTGGTAACTCAATTTATATGGCTCATTAAAGTATGTATTATTTCCTCATACTATCACAACAGTTCGGAATTAATGAGGTTTAGTAGTTGCAGTAGTTAGTATCTATAGACATAGTTTAAGGTTACAGTGATAACACCGTTCCACAGTGATTTATTACGAGTTATATTTCCTGTAAATAATGTTGTTTTTCAATGTAGGAACGATAATACGGTTTGGGTAGGCAGGGCATCAATATTGCACTTGGTTTTTAGGTGTAAAAAGTGCAGCAATAAGAATTCGAGGTCACAACATAATGAATATTTTTTTCAACGAAGACCACAAAACATACGTATGCCTTCAAATGGGGTGTGTGCTTAAATCAGAACTAAGGAAAATAGCGTTATATAACAAAAATATTTTGTATTGTCCTTTACATATTTACATATATCAATAACATTATATCAACACCTGATACCTGTTATCAAGATCTATTTATCAAACAAAGTCTTGCAACAATTCACTGTTCTGCCGTTTAGTTGATTCAGAGTGGTGCAATTAAAATAGTAAATATGGTAAACAAGTAACCCACATAGCCTGCAGCAAACAAAATTACCACTTGAGATAATTTTTAATCTTTGTATTTTTATTTTGACCTATCACATGAAGATAAAAAAGTATGATACATTTTCTCATGTGTTTGTTCTTATCTGAAAGAGGGTTATTTTATCTATTTGATCAAAACATACAGGTAGGAAATAGATGGTTTCAAAATACGATTTATTCCAACAGAAAAAAATATATATATATATATTTATATATTTGGATGTCTATAAAAAATGCTAGAAATTAGACATGTCATACGAGCACAATTTTGAGAAATTTAATCAGAGCATGTAAGGCTTTTGACAAGCTTCTTCACTTTTGAAAGATTCAGCAAACCCACATGGTAAAAAGCTAACACTGTTCTTGTGGTAGAAATGATCTACACTCATGCAATAACTATAGGGAAATAAATGCTGGTGTTTTCCCTACCCTAACATTTTTGTAGTCATTTTGAGTACCAGGGATTACCAAGAATACCTACCAAGATAAATCTGATTAGCCACCTCCAAATTCAAAACTAAAGTGTATTGCGCAATTGTGGTAAATCTTCAAAAATTGTCTCAGATTTCAGCTGGAGTCGCACTTTCAGCACAGGATAACTTTATCAGTATGAAAATAACAAACGAATTTGCTCAAATGAAGACACTTGGCTTTGGTAAACTTGCCAATATTTCTAAATGAGACTTCTGCTCGACAAATCAACGTTTTTAGTGCACAGGGATGATCAACAAAACATCTGAAACAGGGAACGTATTTTCTTCCATTTAGCCTTTCTAGGTGCTAGGAGCTAATAGGGATGGAAAATACAGAAACTTTAATCATTTTTAGTAGGGGCTGCAGAAACAAAGGAAATTTTAAGTTTGTCTAAATGTGACAAGTGGTCACGTTAAATTGGAAAAGTTTTAGTTCAAGAGGTAATTATCTCTTTAACTCATTTTATGGTAGCTGAATTCCCACCAAGAATTGATCACTGAAAAATATTAAAATATAAGTTGTAATAGACCACTAGGAAGACAGGTAAAAAATTACATTAGGCAGTATTAACAAAGTTATTCATTATATTATAATAATTGATGCTCTAGGTAAGGATAATATCCTCAGCTTGATCCCTCTCCTTTCTCTTTATAACTGATGATTTCCTTTTCAATCAGGTCTGGAATTTCCACTGCTAGCCAAGGCCCAAGCTAAAACATGATTAAATTCAATTAAAATTCAATTGTGAGCACAATGTAAGAGAAACTTAGAATTTACATATATTGAGAACTTACCCCCAGTGCCATAGCATGGGCTAAGCCAAACTTTGGAACATTACGTGCCCAAAGTGGCTTGAAGTGATCAGTCAAACATATTTTTCCACCACGGTACATCTTGGCAGTTTTGCCGTCCAACTCGGGAAGCGCAATCTCGGGAGCTGTCGTTGGGTATGTTATTGGAATCTGAAAACGTTAATATGAAATAAGCTGCTTATACAATGGGATGTACAATTGAGTAACTTTGTTGCGCCACGGTTGGCATACTTACGTCAAATTCAACATCAAACTCATACTTCAAAAGGTTATGGATGTGCCAACATTTTCCAAACCATCGAGTTCCTTCCTTATTTGACTCCAAACGAAACCAGTCGTTTCCCGCAGTTTTATTATTTTGAACATACTACAAGGAAAGTAATAAATGGCAAAAATCAGCTACAAGCATAAGATCACAGAAGATAAAACAAGGTTTTTGTAGGTTAAGTGAAACATCAAATCCATATGGAGAGCTATCATATTCACGCAGAGATTTTTACGTTAAGATGTTATGTACCTGAATCAAGCTCGTGTACTCCTCTTTCAATCTTTGGACCCAGAGGTCTTTATCCCGGGGCCCTGCTTTCGTTTTCAGCAAAGGTATTGCACTTAAAGTCTTCTTCGTCACCTCATCCACCATCTTGAAATTTTGACAGCTACTTCAAGCAGATGCGATAACACCGCCGAATTTAAGAAAATCCAAATTAGAAAAATTGACGCGGAGGTGCAATGGGTGAAACACATTAACACCAGTGGCGTAGCCAGCACGGGGGCAGGGGGGGTGGCGGTCGCCCACCCACAAAGCTTGTCTCCCCTATTTTTTCAAAACCCAAGAAAAGGTTGCTACTCCCATCTTACGACGCAAGAGAAATCGAGTTGCGAAGCCCTATAGTTTAGCTCTCGGGCGGCGCCCCTATTTTTATTTTTCGCGCCCCCCCCCCAAACCCCAAATTCTGGCTTCGCCACTGATAAATACTAACCAATTACTTAACTCATTCAACATGTCTATTAAAAACATATGTATTCCAACAAATTCAAAATTCACAAATGTAACGGCCAATACAATATCTACTTGTTTCGTAGGTACACAATTTACTATGCAGCAGATAACCTGTGAGATCTTATTTACATTTACTTCTGTTATTGTGATACGTCAGCAGCAAGTAAGAGTTGAGCGCTTAGTGACTAAAGCTTCCCGTATCTAGTTCTGTATTTATCGGGCGATGGGCTGCAATATTCGTTGTAAATGAGCTTGAACAGGAAGAGGTGGAAGATGACAATGAGTATGGAGATGGCAATCCAGAAGAGAGTGGGCAGCCCTCCGAGGTGACTGCCGTGACGATGAAGGGCGATGACGTTAGTCTCTAGAGGCGGAGCATCTACGACCTCCTTGACGTGGATTGCGTGCCGTAGGTCTTCCATGTGCTGGCGGTCAGCGGTGATGTACAAGATGGCAGTGACGGGATCAGTCAGTTTCACAGGGAACTCCTTCTTCTGCGGACCGAGCTGAACTGGCGAGTCAAGGCAGCCACCTGCAAGCAAGGGAAAATTAAGACGTGCCACAATTATTTACAACTGAGACATCAAAACCCAATTAATGCAGGCTTCCTTTTTAATTGTCATAGCTGTTGTCATAGTTCATCCAGTGATTTATCTCACCATCACAGGCGTAGTAGTACTTGTCGCTACGGTCGAGGGCAGCAAGCAACATGGCCTTGTTGTCCGTCTGCAGCACAATGCTGATGTTGACGTGAGTGGCGTTGCCGTAGGAGATTCGGCGGAAGAGGTAGTCGCGATGCAGGTCCTTGGGGTGGATTCGTAACTCCAGGTGCTGGTTCGAGAAGCGCAAAGCTCCCAGGCTCAGCGTCATTGCCTGGATCACTCCGCTGGCTCCTGCCTTCAGCAGATTATGGCATCTGCATGGGGCAAGCATTCGCTGTGACTTTGTTTTTAAAATGAATTGCGCTACCAGCAGACAGAGGAAATTTCTTTACGATGAAAGGAACCAGCACGCAGGTGCAATAAGCAGTTCATTTCTTTTCCTTGCTGTCACAAAATCATTAATCCTATTTTATTCTCACCAGAAGTTCTGACATCTAAACTTCCCAGAACAGTCTCAAGTCAAGTAAATGGATAGTGCTAACTCATACCAAGTGATTTAAGTTGTGGACATTGGGATTCAATCATGATATGCACCCTTGTTTCTCGAGGGTGAGCAGCCAGTGAGAAGTCATTGAGTTTACGATGTCGAGAGTGGAGTGATCGCGCCAGAGGTTGGTGGCTTGCAGCGTGTGAAAGCCACCATAGCAGCCGTCGGCATACGCTAAGCTAGTGGCCAGCTGCTGCTTCCGTTCGGGGGTGGTGGCCTCCTCGTAGTATGGAGCTGTCACTACAAGAAGGACAAGCAAAATCAAGGATCAAGCAAGGCAAAGTTGGGGCAGATTGAAATTGCCAGTAGCATGCATCTGTACATGGAATATTTATCAATAATATTAGACACAAAAAAGGCAGATGGAAGGAAGGTCAATTTTAAGAAGATCAGTGGAATGAATAAATCTGACTTGATTAATATAGGCCGTACATGTATTGTAGTCAAAAATGTTAGTATGCAAAATATGAATGCAAATTTGGTAATCACAAGGTGTTATTCAAGCTACCTTGGGACAGAACATAGTAGATAGTAGCATTGATGTTATCTCCATTGATTGAACCATCAGCCTTAGAGTAGCTGATCGACAGACCAGTCTGCCACAGATGCTGCCATACATTTGTGTGAGCTTCTTTCAAAAAGTCTCCTGTCTTGGTCAAAGCTTTCTTCATACTCTGAAAGCAAGAATAATTTGTACTGCAATCTAGCAACAACTTTATGATATTGATGCAAGTTTTCTTGGATTTGCTATTACCTCTAGAGCTTGTTTTTCAGCAAGATCTTTCCGTTCATCCGAATCAGCTTTATTAATTGGTTCAGAATAATTCAGTGTTGTCAGTATCTCAAGCGTCATCGAGTTCCTAGCCTTGACAGAGAGCGAACGCGGTAGTTTCTTAGAAACTATAGACACTGCAATGACATCAACGTTCGACTCAACTGGCACTTGAACAACGCCAGTTGTGACCTGATATTCCTGTTTGCCGAGCACTGTCTGTAAATTGAGCACATTAGTGACAGCTGAGGGCCAGTTGTCGTGTTGAAATTGTTCTAGGTTGATGTCCAAGTTCTCGTTGCTTGGGTTGGTGATTTTGATCTCTTGCACAAGAACTGCAGGGATTGTACGATGAGCCATGTACTGATATGTTATGGAGACACCACTGGCAAAGCATTGAAACTTGTATGTTACACCTGTTACATAGTTGACCACTGTTGCTTCATTCACTGTGCCTAGATCCCTTTCTAATGAAAGTACTGGATGCCAATAAACAGGCAGAGATAAAGTTCTGCCATTGCGAATATACAATGGACTGTCTGGTTCGATGCTCAGCCCAAATATGCCATTTCCCACATAAGGGATGTATGACTTTTCACCCTCGGCGAGTGGATAGTGGCGGATATTTACGTTGAACTCTTCAGCGTCTACATAAAATGACGTAAGGCGATCACTGAGACATCGTTCTGCGGCGTTTTCCAGTCGTATGGGCGACTTAGAGAGAAACCGAAAAAGGCTTGGACCAAGGTACAGTATTATGCCAAAAACTACTAAAATTAAAATGAATGTTCTTCTATATGTGAAATAATTATCCAGAATTCTCTTCCATCTCCGCAAGAGTTCCATAAACTCCATTTCCAAACGGATGAGTCGTCAAATTAACATTTTAAATCGGACTTGAAGTAAATTTATTTCCCTCGGAAAATATATAATGCCGAATATGAGATTAAGGCGGTATAGAGCTTTTCCTTAAGATAAAATTCTCACATGACAGCTTTGTCTTAACGTGGCCAATGGCCATGTTTCAGGTGAAGTGGGCGTGAACGTGAACATTCCCCAGGTACAAACTTGGGCATTGCCAACCTCCCTATTTATGTACTAAGTGCTTCTTAGGACAGTGTCAATGAGTTTATGGCGTAAATTTTAATAGCAGGAAATGTTTTTCTACATTGGAAATAGAAAATTTTTACATAAACTGAACTCGATACTGTTTATTTGCTCTCTGTCTCGAAGAGAGGGCTATCTGTGACTATCTGGGATATTGCTAGTTTACGAATTTGGTATCCGTGGGCTTAGAGAAAGATTGGAGTAGGATTTTGATGTGAAGTTCGCTTTTTCGATCAATTTGCGGTGTTAATAGATATCTGCTCTCTGGGAAGAAGGGGTTTCGTCTTAACAATTTAGTAAGTTAATGCTTTCTTATCTCTTTCGTTTTCATTTCCGTTCCCGAAACATGTAATAATATTTGAGGTTATGTTGTGATGATTTGAACTTACGTTAAAACATTGCTCCACACAGAACAAAATGAACAAACCGAAGAAAGTGATTACAATTGGGAAAATTGGAATAAAGAATCCCGTATCTCAAAATGAAAAAAATACAAGCGGACAGGTTCTTGGTTTTGGTTCTTTTGGCAACACCAAACCTGTGATTATCCAAGAAGAATCAAAAAGCTCTGCTACTTGCAACGAAGATACGGAAGCTGATTCTGAAAGTGTAGAAATGAGAGAAAAGATGGGGTTTGAAGGTTTCGGTAAGAAATCGAAGCAATTCAATGTTGAGGAAATGCTGGAGCAGGCCACGAAGACTGCAAAGGAGAGAACTCGCCTTACAATGGCTTCCGTTACAAGTAGTTTGACTCCTTTGGCCATAACTGATGGATTGCCAGAAGAAGGCGATGAAGACGATGGAGAATTAATTGGGCCTCCAATTCCAAATGCTGGTACCTCACATGATTTCTTGAAACCTGCAGTACCAGCTAAGAACGACAGTGACAGCGAAGCAGATTTAAGCGATGACGAAGAAGATGGTTCGTTATCATCCATCATTCCAATCAGCCACGAAGTCACAATGCATCATGGAACAAAAGCTGTAGTGGCATTATCAGCCGATCCTGCTGGTGCACGCATTGCAACCGGCTCCGTAGACTACGAGATCCGCTTTTGGGATTTTGCTGGCATGGATTCATCTATGCAGAGTTTTCGAACAATGCAACCTTGTGAAAACCATCCGATAACAGCCCTTCAATATTCTCCAAGTGGTGATGTTATTCTTGTAATTTCAGGAATGTCTCAGGCTAAAGTTCTTGACAGAGATGGATTTGAAAAGTTTGAGTGTGTGAAAGGAGATCAGTACATCAATGACATGGCCAAAACAAAAGGGCACACTGCTGCATTAAATAGTGGTTGCTGGCATCCTAAAATACGCGATGAGTTTATGACGTGCTCACAAGACTCGACCCTCCGTCTATGGACAGTGGACAAACCAAAACAACACAAAGCACTCATCAAATGTCGGGCAAACAATGGACTAAAAACTGTTCCGACTGCATGCACCTTCTCAAGAGATGGCAATTTAGTCGCCGCTGGCTGCGTTGATGGCTCCATCCAAATGTGGGATCATCGCAAAATGTTTGTAAACACCTCAATGCTCTTGCGGAATGCTCACGCTGCCAACACAGACATCTCATCTCTGGCGTTCAGCTATCTAGGCTCCATGCTTGCCACCCGGTCGTGTGATGAATCGCTCAAGCTGTGGGATTTGCGTGCATTTAAGAAACCCCTTAACATTGTTGACAATCTTTTCAGCCGGTATTCACAAACAGACTGTAGCTTCAGCCCCAACGATGCTATTGTTTTCACTGGAGAATCCATGCAGCGGGGACACGAAACGGGACGCCTCTTATTTTTTGACACTAAAACATTTGATTTGGTCAGCGAGATTCCGGTCACTAATTCCCATGTCATTAAGTCAATTTGGCATCCGAAACTGAACCAGCTGTTTATCGGCTGCGGCAACGGCATTGTGAAGGTCTACTACGATAACAACCGCAGCATGCGCGGAGCTAAGCTGTGTGTGGTGAAGACAAGGTCCAAGACAAAGCAGATTGAGCTCACAGTTCCGCAGCAGATCCTT
Organism: Amphinemura sulcicollis; assembly: GCA_001676325.1. NCBI lineage: Eukaryota > Metazoa > Arthropoda > Insecta > Plecoptera > Nemouridae > Amphinemura > Amphinemura sulcicollis. The sequence continues at coordinate 14,296 of LVVV01432290.1, forward strand.
ACGCCACACGCGTTGCCCTTATTTAGACACGATCGGCCCAAGTCGTTCAAGAAGCAGCTGGAAAAGGACAGGCAGGATCCCCTCAAGTCCAAACGCCCTGACCTGCCCATCAGCTCCGGGCAAGGCGGTCGTGTGGCCACATCAGGAGGAACTCTTAGCAGCTACGTCATACGCACCTTAGGACTGAGCAAACGAGTCGAAGATGATAAGGATCCTCGAGAGGCTATCCTTGCATACGCAAAAGATGCTGCGGAGAATCCGTATTGGGTCAGTCCTGCATACGCAAAGACACAACCCAAGGCGATATTTGCTGAGAAATCTGAAGAGAACCCTGATGATGAGCCAGCTAGTAAAAAGCATAAAGTGGTGTAACAAGTTTCTGTTTGTGTCATTCTCAGCTTGATACTTTCCTGTGACAATATCTAAATAAAGATCTTTGATCTTAAGGAGTTTGTAAAAATAGGTACTTATCTAATTTCGATTTGTTATTTATGGTGATTAAAATGATCCATTATCTGCCTTTTAAACAGTGAGTTATTTATGCTATGCCATTAAAACTTTCCAGATTTTTTTATCTTTTAGCAATCTTTTTTAGCCAGCTAGTAAGTAGGCAAGTAAAAGCAAGCAAAGTAATAAGAAGTTATAGTAATAAAAAGTAAAGAAATAAAAATAGATCCCCATGTAATTAAAATGTAATCATCACAAATTATGTCATCCCTGGAAATGGCAAAAATAGCAACTAGGTTGCAAGACATCTAAAGAGTTAAGTTTTAAGAAAAAGTGGTAGTATTTCTTCATCCAAGCTTTAAGTCATACCACCAGATACCACAGATTCATATTCTGTAGTCAATCTTCATTTAGCAGTGTAGTCTTGGCATGGAATCAGTTTCCTTCCAGGACTGAGTTGATTTTGTCTTTCCAGCCAATGCTGAGGAGCATGATGGAGTCATTCTCTGCAAGGAGGCATAGAGCACAGCTTTCCGAGATTCGACGCTGGCTGCGCCAGTACGAGGGTGGTAATGTGAGCTTGGAAAGGGATGAAGCAAGTGGCATTGCCAAAATATGCCTGGAACAACCGGCTAAAAAGAATGCATTCACCGGTATTTTATGAACCACCAATATCTCTAATAGTTGTTTTGCGTGCTTGGAATTCAGGACATATGATGAGAATGTGCTTTCAAGTCTACTTCATTTTAAGAAAGAATGAGGAGGCACATTTTCGAAGGTCGTTGCTCTGTAATTACACAGGATTCATGATGACAGCATTGGAGGATGTGGTCCAATCTCTCGAGAACTGGCCAACAGGAAAAGGAGTTCTCATTTACGGTGCAGGACACAACTTTTGTTCGGGAGGAGACCTCGACTTTGTCAAGAAGATCTCAACGCCAAAGGATGGGTTCAGAATGTCAATGTATATGCAAGACATTTTATCTCGGCTCCAAACATTGCCATTAGTCTCGGTAGCTCTAGTCGAAGGAATAGGTGCGTACCTGTAATATTTAAATAACGCTCGAGATGTTTTTATGATGTGTCATCATGATTCAGCAAAGCTTGAAGATGTAATTTAGGAATAATTGTTTCTACATAAAAATAAAAAATATGTTTTTAAAGAGGGGGGGGGGGGGGGGGG
>LVVV01432291.1:0-15936 GCA_001676325.1 Amphinemura sulcicollis
CTACGCTCATCTACAACGCAACACTAATTGCGTTAGCGAAGCCCTAGTAATAAAAAATAAATAAAAACATACTTTCCCCCACAATGTGTGGAACAGTTTTCTACACTGAATAAATTGAAAGTTATTGGGGATTTCCTTGCAACTTGAAAAGGTCACCAACAGATCAAAAGCAAAAAAATGGATGTGCCAAAAGAATGTCTACACTGCCCATTTATCAGGGCTTGAAATTAAGGAAGAATAGCTTGGCTGAGTGAATTTTGTTGACATTGACAGCACACTTAAGATGTTCCACTTACCTAGGAGCGACCATGAGTGCTACCAGAACTACCGCGACGGTCTCCTGGTGTTGGCTCTCTGCAATGAGAGTCACATGTTCCGACCATTCTCTAACGGAGACAACGGTGCCGTAACCAGGGTCGTGCAGAACCTCATGCACCAGAAAACCGTCATAGATGGAAAACCCGGCAAAGCTGGTGAGTCTGGGATTTGTCGCCAAGCATTTGGTTTGAAACGTGTTGCCAAGCTTGATGGCCCAAAAAAAGTGCAAAAATTTAGTAACAGCATGTGTGAATTTTTTTTAGGGAAATCTCATTTGCTTTTAATTGAAGATATCTGTAATTCCTCACAACCTGTATAGGCAAATGCTGGAATAGTTCCCAACATAAATAGGTACCAAAAAAAAAATGCACTTTAAGTCTGCTCCATTATTCTAAACACCATCTTTACTGTTGATATTTGGTTTTTCATTATTACATTCGAAGAGAAAAATGTAAGCGCAATGACATCAGGGTCAGCACACTCACTGAAATATAGTACGTAGTATAGTATATAGATCAACATTCTGTGTGTAGAAAGTTGTAGTAATATATGCCTTCTTTGCTTGTTGTTTCAGCTGAGGCTGTCACTCGTACCACCCTTCTTTTCCAACACGCGCTGGAAGAGACGGAAGCGACCAGCCGGGCTCAGACCATCGTTGCGGCGCTCGAGGAGCTGGAGCAGAAGACTGTCGATGGAGTCCAGAGTGACGTCCCTCGGGTCTTTTCGCTGCTCGTGGCTACACTGCGAACCACCAGCTACCCTACCTTGGCCAAGGTGTTTAGTCACACTCGAAACCAGCACACCAGGCAAGTACTTTCCCTTTACTACAGCCAGCACTAGCTGATAATTTGTTAAGACCTGATGTGAGAAGCAGTAGTAAAAAGAGAAATTGATTTGTGAAGCTTAACGACTCACTGCTTGACAACGGACACTGTGGCACTGGTCTACTGGCATCAGTGAATGAGCGAATAATGACGAGAATGATGATAAGCCTAACCTAGCCTCTAGGGAGGAGGTCCACTCCTGTTAGTAGAAGAGCACTAAGGGGACCACCAGCTTATTTTCCCTTACGAAGAAACAGGACAACTCAAACACCGGGATCTCTCCACTCATTCAATGCTCTTGATGGGTTGATAGGCAAGAGGAGAAATGCTGTGATACTAACTTCACTCCCTCAAACCTCTCTCCTTAACAAAGTTGATCATGTATATGGTGGTTGTCCAGAGAACAATTGTTTCCAACATGCTTAACCATTTGGTCCGTAAAGAAGAATTAAAATGATTGGTAAACACCCTAAGGTGATACTGATAATGGGCATTCAAAGCCCAGTAAAAATATGTCATTCGTGTCATATATTTCTTATATCTGCTTGTTCTTAAACTTTCTTCATGACAGAACTGCAGGTAGCAATTGGATAGGCATACATAATTTAATATTTTTCTGTTCTGTACAGGAAGTTCCTTCTGGATGCCATGCCTCTTGTAGGCACTGCCGATGGACTGACAGTGATGACTGACCTCTACGAAAACAAGGAGATCACTGAAGTGGAAATGGACGTGTGGCTCACGTCGCTAACGTTCATCAAAAAGCCAACGCACACTATGCTCTTAGCTGTTTCGGTACGCTCACTACACTACGCCATTTTATTAAAATGGAGTACACGTTTTATCTAGAATATCCGTACACCATCCTTGGAGTGAGTGCTATAGATAACTAATTTCATGTTGATGAAGAGAGCGGATCGGTGGTCTATAATTATAGTGGCCCATCGGGAAAACAACAACTACCAGAGTAGCCAGTAGGCCCGTCTACCATGGTTCTTAGCAAACTTAAGCAGTCACATTAACATTAAGTGTTATTCTCTTGGCAGTCTCTGCTCAATGCCGATCCGCGTCCAAATGCGGTGCTGGCTATATCATCCATGGTACACAGCTACTGCCAGCGGGACTCTGCATGTCAAGAGAAGGATGTCGTCCGCGAGATCGTTGGCAAGATGTCCAAGATGCTGGGAGATGGGTGCCATGTAAAAGGGCGCAAGGACATGGAGCAGAAGATTGTATCACTCAAGGGCATCGGAAACACAGGAGTTATGCCCTCTTCATTGAACACCATTGTTCAGTGCTACAAGGTATACTTTCGACTGCTCATTGTCTTATAATTCTTTCTCGCTTTTACATAATAACTGAATTTATTAGCTACAATTAACACTGTTAGGTTAAACGATACAAGTTGGCATCTTACTTCACTAGTTCAACTGAAGGAAAGGTAAAATAACGGATTCGAATTAAGTTGCGAGTAATTTCTTAGTAAAGTATTTACACAAAAAGTACTTTCATTTGTAAAACAAGCATCACTTGGTACGGAATTACAATCGATATGTTTTTATTTTGTATCCAAGCTTTAACTGGACATAGGTGCACACCACTATTTGTGACTTGGGAAAAGCCATCCAATCAAGACAGGGCTGTAATTTTTCCCTGGCGGTTCTTGCAGCAAGCAGACAACCCGATGGAAATCCGTCTGGCAGCGATACGCTCGTTCCGCCGCATGTCCTGCTCCGAGTATCGAAACTCCGGCCTGCTCAACACATACACCGACATGTTGGAGGACACTGAACTGAGGGTCGCAGCGTATCTCACTGTCATGCAATGTCCATCGCCGCTCATACTCGACAAAATCAAAGCCACGTTGCATGCCGAAGAAGTCAACCAAGGTCAGTGTGTGCAATGCTTTGGAATTTTAATTTACTTTTCCTGGTAATACTTATTTTGCCTTGTGTGAAAGTGGGAATAGTTTTTATATGCACATGTTACAAGACTTAGTAATGCTACTAGCACTCCCCTAAGTTTACCCTAAGTTTCTCAAAATTGTGCTTTAAAAATAGGTACCTACAATAAGAATTCAAATAAGCCAAGGCCTGAATCTCTTATATCTTCTAGTTGGTTCGTTTGTCTGGACGCACCTGACCAACCTCCAGGAGACTTCGAGTCGTTGGAAACAGAGCATCCGCGATCTTATCTCTGCCGATTCTCTGCGCCACAAGTTCCAAACTGACGCTCGCAAGTTCTCGCGCAACTACGAGGGATCCCTGTTCCTGGACTCTCTCAATGCGGGCGCCACCATCGAAAGCGACATAGTCTTCAGCTCTCAGTCGTACCTGCCTCGCTCAGCCATGCTCAACCTCACCATGGACATTTTCGGGGAGTCCATCAACTTGTTCGAAGTTGGAACTCGCGCAGAAGGTTTCGAAGACGTCCTTGAAGACATGTTCGGACCCGAGGGATATTTCCCTGACAAGTCGCTTCAACAAGTATTGCAAAAAGCTCGTGGAAATTACAATGATGGCGATATTGAAAACAGCATCGATCAGATTTCATCGTCTTTTAAAGCTAAAAGTAAACTTGCCAAAGAGCCGCAAGCATCCATGTACGCCCGTGTTTTCGGAAATGAAATCCACTACGCTCGATACCAGGGGCTGGAAGAGATGCTCGGTGGACCGACGCAGCTGAAAAACCCGCTCGAACTTTTTACTAAGTTGTTCGGTGGGCAGGAAATCGATTTCACTGACTCATTTGTTTTTCTCGATGCTTCCTACAAGATCCCGACAATTGTAGGCTTACCTTTGGAATTTTCGGCCAATGGTAGTGCAACGGTCGGTCTCAAGATGAACGGAAAGTTGGACACTAGGAATCTCTGGAGAACAGGCTCGGCCGAAATTTCAGGAAAAATAATTCCGAGTGCTGCTGTTCGCGTTACGGGAACAATGACTGTCGACGCATTCGTCACGAAATCTGGCCTAGAATCCGTCAGCACTTTGCACACGAATACTTACTTGGGAGGAACAGTTTCAGTGCAGCGTGACAGCGTGGACATCAAGCTGGACGTGCCACGGGAGAAGATCGACATTCTCGAAGTCTCCTCTCGCATGTTTGTTCTTCTAAGCAATGAGGCAACTGAAATGGCTGGCATATCAAAGTTCAAGGAAGGCTTCTCTGATTGTACTTCGGAAACAATAAGCAAGGTGACTGGAATGTCTCTGTGCAGCTCACTGTCGTACGCAAATGCATCTGATAATCTGGACGCTCCATCTTACCCACTCACCGGACCTCTGGTACTCAAGATCCAACTTCTAAAGACCGATTCGTTCGACTCCTATGTTCTTAATATGCAATCAAAACGTCAGCAAAGCCAAGAAATAAGGGTCTTCAAATTCGACACGCCAAATTCGAAAATCGATCGTAAACTGGAAACATACCTCTCATTCGACCAGGAAAACATGGAATTTGTTGGTAAAATTATCTCTCCGTTAATCAAGCTGGAGATGGATGGTAAAATCGATTACAATGATAACACCAAGGCAGTTAGCGTTGCCCTTCGTAAGAATGACGTGGAGATGTTGAACACTCGAGTAGGTCTGCTGACGACGCTCAAGGGCCATGTGATCAAGTACCAGCCATCGATGGTGTTGGCCGTGCCAAAAAAAATGAACATAGAACTGCTTGGAAACATTTATTACGTGGAAGGTGCCAAGTACAGTGCCGACTTCACCCTCAATGGGTTAACAAAAGATCCGCTGCATTTCTCAGGTAGCCCAATAAACTAATTTACTGTCCATTGAATAGCACCTACATTCAATCTTATATTTTTCTTCTGTTTTTCAACAAGTGTTAATTAAACAAACGACAATTCTCAGGAAGTCTGGTAGTATTTTTGGAAAGGGGGATAAATATCCCGATTTGTCCATTGACATTTTCATTCTCTATGTTACAGCTGATGTTGTTTCTGAAGGTAACAAGCACGACGTTGTCGGCATGATAAAATCACCAATCATAGAAGGCTCGGTCCATGCAAATCTTCGCCAGACCAACAGCTATGTCAGCACCAAGATCACCTTGGAGTACGCTCTCCATCAAGCCAACGTAGAATCCATCAACCTCTCTGCCAAAATACAGAGCAATAAAAAAGGAGACTTCGACAAGTATAGCGCTTACGGTTCGCTACAGATGTCAGCAACTCCTCAGTACAATGTTCTTCTCAGCTGGGATCTGCTTAAAAGTGGCTATTCTCTAGAACACAACGTAAAGTTTGGCTTAGGGCCGACGGAATGGCAGACTAAACAGATGTATCGAAACACTGCAAAAGGAAACGATGTCAACTTTGTTGCATTCTGTCAGTTTAGTTGTCCATCGAAGAAAGTGGATTACAAGGTCGACTTACAATACAAGGTTAGTTTCAGCTCATTCATTATATTTTACAAATAAAAGATGGCAGAAAATCCTATTTTAATCTGAATGCTTATAGGAGCAGCCATATGATATGTTTTGCCAAAAAAAAAAACTATTTAAAAATGTAAAATGTTGCGATTTTGACACCTCCACAAAGGGGACAAGTTAAAAGAATTGACCATACATCTGTGTGTTTACTTGACTATTCAATAATCACTTATTTAGTTAAAACTATTTTTCCCCCACAGACAAGTGCGACCAGCTTTAAAACCCATGCCCTGGCTCAGATCAACTCCCAGCATCGATTCTTCACCACGCTCAACTACATTTTTGCCGAGCCCAACCGCGAGCTATATGCTGAACTCACCAGCCCATGGTATTCAACATCGCTCTCCGGAGAAATCCTTGAAACAGAGCCCTTGCATTACACGGGAAAAATCATTGGCAAACACATTGACTATGAAGCTTCTTCAACAAGAAACATCACCTTGACAAGTGTTTATGTTGACGGAGGATCGAGCACCCATCTAGACAGATCGCTGATTGCGGAACTCAGTGGAGAGCTGAAAGCTCTCTTCCAAGGAAGCATTGTAGCTTCGATGCAGAAGAGCAACTTATGGGTGGAGTTCTTAAATATTGGAAGCTTGAAGAAGTACAGAGCTGATTTCACTTATGCCAAAGCTAGGTAAGTTCACAGTTAGGCTTGGGATTTGCCAGTTGGAGCTATTCTTATTTTTCAGAAATATCATTTGAAAATCATTTTTTGTAGGATTGCTTTAGTTTTGTTATTTTTTTTTCTTTCATCGCCACCAATAAAATAAGACCGATTTGCAGAGGAACACCTGCAGTAGGTACAAAGTTTAAAAAATAGTTCCCCCATGGCTTTTGCTAATGAGTTCATTTTTTGCAGGATGCACGTTATGGAAGGTACAATTCTACTCGATGATCGCACATATCGCAGCATAATCTCGCTGCAGAATGAAGAGAAAGTTAAATCCCTTGACATTGACTTGCAGCTCAGCAAACGTCTTAACTTTGCCATCAAAGTAAGCAACACTAACCAATTTTTCATCACACATGGACACAATTGTGCTGACAGTGACACATGTCTGGTGTCACTTTTATTCTTACTCTCGTTAAAATCTGCAGGCTGATATTGGCAAGGATATCCAGGATTATGAGGTGAAGATCTTTTGGGACAAGGACGCAAAACCGGATCGGAGAATTGCCCTTGCCACTTCTGTAAGCGCTGACAAGCTGACTGCGCTGCTGGAATTCCCTGGGCAGTACATTCGTGCCGAGCTCAATACACTGTAAGCCAGCAGATTTTTCATAATGTACTTGATTGTCACTGCTTTTAATTTGTCCTACTTAACATACCCTGATTTGTTTCAAAACTGTACTAAAGAGTAAATGTCTAAAATCAGGGTTTCTTGCAATCAAATGTTAATGCCAATGTGAATGAGATTATAGTTTAATTTGTTTAAATATTAATATTTGGTCAGTTAAAGTTTATTACATATGAAGATTTTCTCTGCTGGCATCAATGCAATTATTGCCTCGTGTTCATGGATGCAATGGAAGAGTCGCACTTGAACTTCCAATCACAAAAACTCTGCTGTTTACAAACAGTGGTACCTAACATTGTGTTGAACCTGGTTCAGTCCAAGCAGAGTTACCGGGTATTTGGAGTGGGCACCGGACCAGAAAATTGCAGCCGAACTCGAATGGGGTTGGACGGCCTCTGGTGGTGCCGCCGCTGCCAACCTTACCACGCCGTTTGTCGGATTTGAAGCTCAGAGCATTGCAGCTGGCTACAACGGCAACGGAATCAACGTAACGCTAGACGTAATGACTTTTTCCTTCTGGATATTTACATGATTTTATGGCACTTCAAGTATTTTTTGGATTGTTCTTTTACATACTTGTCATAATTCTCAACTTAATTAATCTTTTGAATTTGAAAAAATCTCTTGGTTTTAAATACACTATGTTAAAACAAAAATTTCAGGTTTTTGAAATTTTTTGTAATGAAGAAATTTGATTTGTTTTCAGACAAAGCTGGCTTGGCGGAAAGAGTCGCTTGGGTTTAATGTGGTTGGTGGGCAGCTTAGTGCCACTGGCTCTACCTTTGGAGCAGAGATTCACATAACCAGCACCATCCCTTCCATCGCGGACATCTACCTCGACCTGAAGCACACCTACCGTCCAGAACTCACCAGCTGCTTTTACATCGTCGAGTACAACAGGCAGAAAGTGATCGACGCTTCATGGCAGTCTCAAAAATCTGTCGTAACTGCAGAATTGTCCTACGTTAGTGTTGTGAGAACAATGCCTTCCATCAATGGTAAGCTGAACATTACCAATGAGAATCTTAATGTAAAAATGAACTACGGTACCGATGGTGCATTGCTGATTGAGATGTCATCGATAGACAAGAGCAGGACTGGCTACTTCGAATTAACTACACCTTTCAAAACCTTTGAGAATACCTCAGCAAAATGGTACTCTTCGATCACAACAAACAGATTTGGATACGATTTCAAAATAGAAGCCGATTTACTACACAATGGGAACTCATCGTCACTGTCCATTTCCAAGTCAAGGTCAGAGGATTGGATTGTAGGAAGTGGAATGATCAAGACACCATTCACAAAATCTTTTGAAGCTGGATTCACTCATAGCACTGCTAGCAAAACGTTTAGGGAAGGCTTCTCTATTGCCGTTGATGGAGAGCAACTTATTTTGGCCAGTTTGACAGGACATGTCCAATCTCTGAGAGATCTAACGCTGGCAACAGATATAACAACGCCAACGCAAACATTGACTACAAGTTTCAAGAATCACATGATTGGCAATCAATTCGAGTCAACTGCTGGAGGAACCTGGAATGCAGACTGGTTTATGGGATCAGTTAAAGTGGAACAAACAAACAAAATGGGTCGACTAGTTGCAACTACTTCTGGCTCAGTTTTCAACAAAGAGCTTATTCTGGAGATGGAACACAACCAAGAAACTGATGGTTCATATTTGACAACATTGGCTCTTCCTGGGGAAATCTCTGTGTCCCATGAATTGCATATCAAGGATCCTCTTAATTGGGAAAACATGATTGTTTTTAAATCTTCTGGAAAGTCCGGGCAGATTGCCAACAAGCAAAGTTTCGAATACAACGCTCTCGAGTTTTCTCACCAAATGCTGGTAGATCTTAACGGATCTCTAGCTACTGCAAATCTCAATTACAATCTTGATGCCAACTTGAACATTGTACGGAAAGCTGAAGGCGTAGTGACAACTCCATGGACCCACCCAATCAAAATGTACTTGCACCTGCCTTTTAACGATACAACAATTCAACCAAAACTAAAACTTCAATATCAGCTTGATAAAGAAATTAGTGTAGAATCTTTGATCTTCTACCAGTCGAAACAAAGTCGATTTGATCTTGAAATCAAATCTCCGTTCTGTAAACCGATTACCGTGAAGGCTTACTACGACATTTCACTGCCAACAAAGGCTGTCCTCGTCACCTTCCGCTGGGAAGACAAACAGATGGATTTGAAATCGACAGTGCACTTGGAGATAAACAAGGCAATGGGTGTTCTTGTAGCTACTCGCTCAGATATTGATGGACCGATTGTCAATGGTCAATTCAAGTACGATATCAGCAAGAGCAAGGACATGTCTGGACACCTGTCATTATTGTACCGAGAGAAGAAGTTCGATGTAGATCTGTCTGGTGGTTTGGCAGGGGATAGTTGGAAGGCAAAGTGTGATCTAACAATCCCAGTTTCCAATTGGGAGAAGTTGACTGCATTATTCAACGTTGATTTGAGTAACGACAAGAAAACTGCTGACTTTCTACTTGCACGAAATTTGGAGAGCGTTTCCCTTTCTGCAACAAGCGTGATGAATTATCGAACATCTGTTCTCAGTTTGGCGGTGACGAGTACTGTTCCTGCTGTGAAGAGTTTTTCCATGTATAGTGCCATCAATGAAACACCAACTGATCCAAAGCTGGAAGTCATCTGCAGTTTTACCTATGATACTTTGAAAGCGGAACTCAAAGGCAAAGCGCAGTTACATGACGAGGGGTTTGCCGAACTTATGCTCAGCATGCCTGTTGAAGGGTTCGAGATTATCTCTGGCCAAGTTCGTTACAATTTCAAGAAATCTTCAGAGAAGTCCTGGGCAATCATTGTGAATAAGAATGACTTTAAAGTTCAGATGGAAGGAAACTTACAAGTGTTGGAGCGTGGAGGAGAGACATACGTGAAATTTTCTTCGCCATTTGAAGGTCTTGAAACTATCGAAGCATATTTGAGTCATTACTACGACTATACAGAAGAAGCAGATACTTTGAAAACTGGGATGGTTTTGAAACGGAACCAAGAAACTATGGAAATGGCGACCTCCTTCGTAACGACCGAAACTGGATTAATTGGTAACATTGAGTGCCGAACTCCCATCATGGGATACAATACACTGAAAGGATCGCTGATGATAGATGGAAATGATGGTGTTAAAAAAGCAGTAGTCGTTTTATCAAAAGAAGAGAGTCAGATGGAGGTAACAATTGAGATTGACATCGCAGACTTACAAAACCTCAAAGCTAAGATCCAAGCATCAACGCCCTTCGAAAATTCAAAAGATATATTGGCAACAGTCGGCTATGATCTAAGAGAAAATAGCAATCCCAGTTTGGTAGTGCAAATCCAAGGTCTAGGCAATGAATTGGAAATGATCATGGATTCTTCGATGGCGTCAGGGGAAACAAATTTAGGTTTGAGTGTTGATTTGCCTGTATTTAACATGGCGCCGCTTAAAATTACTGTGAAATACGTTAATGGTCAATCAATTAATATCCAAGCTGACATGAAAGACCAGTTTGTGAAATTCAATGCCAAGTTGCAAGATTATGATGTTCTTGCCACCATCTTCACCTCCTTCAAAGGTTTCGAGAAAATTGATCTGAAATCGTCATTGGAAATGGACATGGAATCATCCACATACTTTGCTACGGTTAACATCAGAAGTGGTAAGGCAAATGGAATGATGTCAGTTTCAACTAATTTAGACCCGCAATCGCCTGAAATTCTTGTCACAATCATCACGCCGTTTGCTCGCTGGGAAAAGCTTATCATGGAAGCCAAATATGATGTCAGCAAAGCCAAGAAATCTGCATCTCTTGTACTGACAAAATCAAGTGAAAAATATCAAGTATCATTAGAATGGTTTTCTTCTCACAGAGAAGGAGAATGGACTGTCATACTGAAAAGCCCAATTCGTAACTACGATTTATTGCAACTAAACGCAAATTATAATTTGAAGAAGGATCTCACCGCTAGAATTACACTTGAAAAGAATACTGACAAAGTCGAAGGAATTGTGTTAGCATCTCACAGTGACGTAAAACTTTCTTTGGAAACACCTTGGAAAGATTTCAAACTGTTTGCACTTGCAGGAAAATATCAAGACACTTTTGGTGTCAAGAAAATCAGCCTTACATGGGAGAGAAATAACGAAAAGTCAAATGTTGATGTTACTGTGAAGACCAACAAAGATACTATCAGCGTTGTCCTGAACTCTCCATTTAACTCTTGCCGCACACTTACAATATCGGCGAGCGTGACAGGGTCATCGCCTAACAAAGCCATGTCACTTTCAATCGCTAAAAACTCTCTAGCGATAATGGACATAATGGGTGAATTCTATTTGGAAACTAAATCGCACCTTGGATTCAATGTGACTGTCATGTCTCCGCATCTGCCACCTGGATACCACCGAATCAGCATCGGAAGCCAATACAAAATCGATCGGAAACAGAAAATTCTCCAGTTCCATATCCTCAGAGACAGCATCACGGTGATCTCATCTGACTTCAAACTTCTTCATGGGGAAGATGGGGAATTAACTGGAACCTCATCTATTGCTGGTGTATTCAAAAGTATGAACAAGTGCACCCTTACTGTGAAATACATACCAAAAGAAATGTCTGTTTCTTCAGTTTGGACATCATTCAAAGACAATAAAGAAGAAAATTACCTGGCTTCTTTTGCTCTTAAAAACACAATGCTAGAAATAAAATTGTCTTCTCCCATCAAAGGAAACAAAATTTTCCATTTGCTCTACACAAACCAAAACAACACAATGCTAGTGAATTTCAGCACTACATTCCTTTATTATGATTTAATAAAGTTAGACTGTAACATAAATTTACTCAACAATGCCGAAAATCTTATATCGTTGTCGATGAGCAAGGATGAAGAAGTTATTACAGCAGATTGGAAGCTTGAGCTAGAAAATTTGTATGCAAAATCATCCATAGCAATTAGTACGCCTTTTGAATCATACAGGAAACATATTTTGGGCATCGAGTATGACTTATATGGTAAAAACAAAGCTGCAATTATAACAGTACAAAAAAATAATTACACTGCCAAAATTGAGAGCATTCTTCGCCTCCAAGATAAATATTTGGCCGAAGCATCACTGAACATAACAACTTATGGAAACCATCTCGACAACATAAAATTTTACGGAAGTTACGATTTGAAAGAATCTTCAAAAATAAATTTGGTTCTTATTGGTCATTGGAACGATGACTGGCGAGTGAACATTCAGTTTCTATTGGAGAGTCCATCTCCTTCAGTGCGTAAGATCAAGCTGTTTTCAATGACACCATACAGCCACACAACATTCAACGTGACAGGCAGCTATGACTTTACATCTCCCTCCAACCTGCAACGTATTGACGCGCATATCAACATTCTTGACATTGAGCTGAGCTTCTTATCAATCATTGAAGACAATTGGAAGCAAGGAAAGCTGGAAGGTCGATGTGGCAGAAAAGACATTATCACAGGATCAACAATGATGTGGAAGCTGACTAACGAGAAGCAAGAAAAAGGCTTGCATGCCATGCTTGATCTTGGAAAAAATAAAAAGACAGACCTGAAATTTTATGTGAAGACTAGCGGGTACAAAAATGTTTCGACATCATTTACCTTTGTCGACTTTTGTTCACAATCATATGAGATTGAGACTTACTGGAACGTTTTGGAATCGAATGCTGTGAGCATGTTCCGATACCATTGGAATGCAGGAAAGCAAATTACTTTTGAAAGCAAGCTAAGATTTTCCCCTGAATCAGTTATTTGTGATTTTAAGCTGTCTACTCCTTTTGATGGATTGAAACAAATTAATTTTGATGGAACGTGGTTTGTTTCTTCGGATCGTTATGACATCAAATCCACACTGCACTTGGAGGAAAAGCAAGCCATATCAATTGTCCTTGAGCTCACAACAGAAACTTTCTTGTTCAGCTTCCAAACACCCATCTCCGAACCTTTCATTCTCTCCATAAGCCACGCACATTCCGACACCAACATTGCACCTTTTTCCAAAGTTGCTTCTGAATCCTTAAAAACGAATGTACAGTATGGTGAGTGGTTGGCTGAAGTTAGGGTAAACCTGAAATTCTATGCCAAAGGTCGAACGGTGGTTGATATAACTGCTACAACTCCCATTGAAGGAATAACGCATCTTCACCTTGAAGGCGATGTAACAATCAATGAGAAGATTGCTATACTTGTTCTTGAGAAAGAGAAAAGTAAGTTTGGTTTGGAGATGTCACTGCTTCCAACGGATATGCAAAAGGAAGCTACTCTGAATATTATTGTGAATACACCCTTCAAAGATATCGAGGAAGTTAAAATCTCTGCTATGTACAACATTACGTTTGGGGCTAAGGCCCAAATAATTTCCCACCAAAACCAAGAAGAAGTAATTGCCATCATCTTGACAGTCATTCCCAATACCTTAAGCCTCGATGTAAAGACTCCAATCGATTGGCTGCAAACTCTTTCAGTGAAAGCTGAAGCCGATTTAAACAAACCGAAGTCACAGATTTATTTTGATTTGAAGCTTGCTGAAAAGAAAGTCATGCTTCAATCAAGCTTGGAGAAAACCAATGACAAGAAGACCGCCATCAATCTTTTGGTTACTTCCAGTTGGACTGAGGAATTAGCTTTGTCTACGACTTACAATCATCTCAACAACCATCAGCTGTCACTGATCGGTCGTTATGGCACAAGAAAACCACTAGAAATTTTGGGAGATCTTAATCTTATCTCAGAGAAACAGAAGCTTGAATTAAATGTAGAATCTTCAATTGAAGGCCTGGGTGACTTTTCCTTGAAGACTGGGTATGACTGGAAAGATCAAGATAAAAAGGCATATCTGAGTGCAGCTGTAGGGGAAACGGCACTGCATATCCGTGCTGCAGGCAAAGTGGGCGAAAACGGAATAAGCGGAGATGTTCAAATTGACACGCCTCTAGCCGCTTTCAAGCTCATTGAAGTCAAGGTCCAAATCGACAAGAACGCCCGAGCCGCTCAAACCGGCTCCCTGGCCTTCCGAGTTAACAAAAATGTGTACGAGCTACGCTACTCATCAGCTTTCACTGCAAATTCCCTCGATGGCCATCTCACCATTACTACACCTGGTTTCAAAATCGACAATGCTGCGCTGAATTTAAAACATGGCAAGAACTTTGTTTTCTTAAATCTGGGAGTTGATGGTAAAACATTAGACTTTGAGGGTTCCTACCAGCTTGAAAGGAAAGTTTCATTTTTGAAAGCAAAACTTAGAATTCCATTTGTGAAGTCTCTTGAGCACTTGGAAATTGCTTTTGAACGCAACCTTGAAGAAGAAACCTTCAAATGTACAATGCAGTGGTCTCAGATCGATCAAATAATCTTTTCTTTGAATTACAACACGCACAACTTTGAGCTACGCTTAGCAACTCCATTTGAAAAAATAAGCAAATTATTGTTGACCTGCAAATTTACTAGGGATGTCATATCTAAAAACTTGCTAGGGAAAGCCATTTGGAACAAAGCTAAGATTGATGTGGATGGTAAAATGACTCTCCAGCCATTTGATGTTGACGTCAGTAGTCAAGCTGAGTGGGGAGAAAGTCATGTTGCATCAACTCGAGCAAAGTTTTCTGCAGTCGAAGGTAAAATTAGTAGCCACATCCTAGCTACTATCGAAGACAAGGAAATCAATTTGGCAGGCGAAATTGACACTGTAGACTCAACCAAAACGATTATGAAGCTGAACATTGATATTCCATTCTTTGACATAATGCCAATTGCTGCAGTTGCTCAGCTCAAGACCCAAGACAATGGAAAAGAACTTCTCTTCCAGACCAATCTTCCTAAAGCCATATACAAAATCCAAACTAACTACATCTTAAATAACTACAACCTCAAAATAGGACTTGATTTCGATATGCCAATTCTCAAGTCAAACTTCTTAATTGGAGGTGCGTTAACCAACAACGGATCAAATGAAGTAGACGGTAATATTTACGTCAATGACAACAAGATATCTGCCAGCTTTAAGTTGCAGGACAAAGTAATAACCAGCTCTTTTGACTTGAATACTCCATTATTTGGTATTTCTGACGCACGCATCGACATCCAAGCATCGATTGAACTCAGTCCAGACCTCCACTGCTCCGTTACATACCGAGTAGGCAAATACTTTGGCAGCGTTACCACATCAGTGCTGACTTCCAACAAAGCATTCAATATCAGATTGGACCTTGATTTACCACAATATCTTGGCCCTCTTGTGCACACGGCTCGATTCAGCGCGATTTACTCCGGACCTCATTACAGTGCTGAAGTGCGATATGACGACGGAAGGTTGACTCGAAGTTCGTCGCTGGAAATTGACATAGACGGTGATTGGACTCTTGTAGCTCGAGCGACTGGTCCTGCCATCGACACAAAAGAAATCTCTTTCCTTTTCGTCAAGAATTGGAGCTTACTCAAGATAAATCTAATAGATTTAGTGGTAATTGAAGTCAAGCATGATCAGTCGTCTGGATCGTTTATCGCAGATTGTTTTGGCAAAGAGCACAAGCTCGGATATGGCGTTGCACACGAAAATGATGGCGTAAGCGCTTTTCTCCTCATGGAATCACCTGCTTTGAAGGCAAAGGAAATGAAACTGTCTCTTAGCTACAAAAACAACGATGGTAATCTGGAAGCTGAAGCAAGCTTTGCTTCTGGTTCATTTGTTAATCAAGTGGTCCTTAAGCTTAATAACTTGCTGCAAGACAAAAAATCTTTTGAACTGAGTGTTGTCAAGTCTTCGGAAGACATTCTTAATTTCTTTGTCTCCTCGGAGTCGAAGAACAACATGGTAGAAAACAAGATTCATCTCGATTACATAGGGTCTCCAACCTTCATAGTGTCTCTCAAACACCGCACAAAATGGCCTATTGATGTTGAACTTCAAATCTCAAGTACATATCTCCCCGACAACTTTGTGGAGGCAAATTTGAACATTCAAGACAGTGCTGTGTCTGCATACTTGG
>LVVV01432292.1:0-15940 GCA_001676325.1 Amphinemura sulcicollis
GGGGGGGGGGGGGGGGGTGCACCAATGTCGGATAAGCCCCTGGGGCAGTTCTTTTCCTCCAATCCAACCCTGAATGAAGGGATGATTCACCCTGAAACTCGATCAACAAAAAAGCAAATACTAACCAGAAACGGCAAGAGCGAGCTCGTGACTGGCCATGTGCCACAGGGCGGAAGCTGCCAGAACGCTATAGGAGTAACGCAGACTGCCTTCGTCCAGCATGATTAGGTCCACCAACTGCGCTGTCTGAATGAAGTTCAGTCCCGAGAACTGCGGGAAGAAGAATGTGTCGTCCCCAGGATCTTCCAGTTTTGCATTCGTACACAGCTGACTGTACATAGTCAGCCATCCATTGACGGTAACAGGAGACAGGTGCCAATCAAGTGCCTGAAAGAGAGGCGAAGGCAATTGGTTAGCAATAGACATGTTGTGTGGTGATCGGTACCCACGGAGAGGCATGTTTAAATGCTAAAAAAAAAAATAGTTTGGAAAAAGATTTTTAGTTCTAAAGAAAGATTGCATTAATAACTCACGAATACATACCTTCAACACTAGAATTTCCTTATCTAATATTTCTTTTTCTCCACACGCTCCATCAGTAACATAGGCAAATTCAGCCAGTTTAGGAGGATAAATTTCTTCAGTTTTTGATGCTAAAAACAAGCATGTAATTCCTGCAGACAAAAAAGAAGGTCAAAAACTTGTGATTCTTTCACATTGAACTCACATTAATTATGCTTGCAAAAGTATGTTTCTTACCTATTAATTGTAAGTTCACCTTTGGAATATTGTTTCTATTGGAAAGGTATCGGTCAATAAAATCTAAAGCTAAGTGGTATGTTTCCCTATGGAGTTTGTATACTTCACAGACCTGCAAACAAGAAACACTAGGTGTCAACAAAACGAAGGTCTGTGTCAGGTTCACTACACCAAATATATCAAATCACACAAGGCAGGTCCTACCAATTTCAGGTGGTTCAACTAGTCCTGCATATTTTAGACCAAAATGACCAAAATCATCAAAACATTAAAGAACTTATTTACTCTAGATTGTATTGTAAAATGATGGCAGTGACTTTAATAATCACCTCTATTATCCACTCTAAGAGAATTGATCGCATTCGAGGTTGAATCTGCGGGTGGCGAGAGAACAAGTCTTCGTCGCGTAGTGACAAGGACACGTCGTTTTTGTCGCACATCAGTTCCCACACCTCTTGGGGGTCCGCCCAGCTGAAGACGGGGAGTGGGCCTGGCCGGTCTGGCCTTGGGGTCAGAGGGTATGCATTGCGATAGCTGCAAGGAAAACTTGTGTGAGTGGCACTTGGTATGAGTATGAAAAGTGGTACCAACACTTGAAATGAATTCAGGGAACATTGCTAGATGTAGTCATTCAACAACCTGATTAAAATACCAGCATACCTCAAAGAGTATGCAAGACATCATTGTTTGTGGAGAGTAGAAACATAGTCGAAGTTAATCCTAATTTATGCTAATTTCAGGTCAGAATCATCGAAAGAATCTATACACCATAGTTTATGCCAGCTAGAACCTTTATTTTGTTTGATGATAACATGAAGAGAGGACTAACCTAGTACATGATTTTAGAAAAAAGTTTTCAAGATTTGATGAAGATCTCCTAAAGCCTAACTTGGTTTGAAGGTTAAATGAGTAAACACAGAGCACAAGATTTAGAGATCAAAGAAAAAGCACCCCAAATGAAAGGTTCAGTGATAAATGTATTAGTATGTGCCTTTCATTATATAAAGCAACAAACATGCTGCACTGAGAGTAGATTGGTATTGGGTTTTGTAGCTGCATGTGCCCTTCTCAAAAAGTGCCACATGGTAGGTGGCCTACACATCATCCAAGTTGACTATTTAATTGAAAAAGGCTTACATGCTCCATGATTTTCTAACTCGTTGCTCTCTCGGCCTTTGTTGTTCTTCAGAAGAATCCATATGTGAGCTAGCTTCACTGCATGGATCGACACTGTCCGAGCAACCGCTATCGGGGGTCAGCAGGTCATCCGCCCACACATTTTCCTCGACTGCATCCAGGCAAACTGCTGGAGGATTGTTTTCTAGGTCCTTTAAATATAATCATTGTCCATTAGACTTGTGAAAAACTAGACCCCACCCAAATAAATCTCAGGAGATTAGAGTACATTACCTCTTCATCAGTGTAGGTTCGCTTTCGCTTCCCGTTCCTTGTTTGAGCCATTTTCGACCAGCTAATTTCCCCAAAATCGGTTTAAGTTTAGCTATAGAAGCCTCTTGATATATGGCAATATTTCTGCAAAAAAATTGCCTAATTTAATGCCTAGATTTTGCAAGATTGTGATCAGAATTCAGATCCAGTTGGAAGTCAACGAAGCCAGCTTGGTGGAGACTGGACCAAACTTTGGCACACAAAATCGAAAGCCCAGGTGAAAAAATCTACCGATGTACAAACTCAATAAGAGCACAAATATGTTCTTAAAACAACTTATCACACGAACACATAAATTTACCAATTAATTCCACACTAACCGACCTTAACCCCACGAGCTTGGCGCGCGCAATGAGTAATGGACAAGATGGTTACCGGCACTAATAATTAACGAAATCACTTTATTGAAAAAGGTGAGAATAGAGAAAAGAAAATTGAACAGCTGTAACGGTAATCAAAATTAAAAATAATATTATAGGAAGATTGTCGAGTCATCAAATATTGGGCGCCACATAAGCTAACTGCATCCCGCCCGAATTCCTGAACAAAGATCGACCCCTGGTGGTAGCTTCCATTTTCCTCAGGAATTTCATGCCCAATTACATTTTAAAAGTAGAATATTTCAGTTAATATGCAATTCTGTAGTCTAACCAAGCTTGTAGTGATGCTTTTTGTTATAGAAGAAAGACGAAACACTTATAAATCCTTCGAAAGAGCGAATATAAATATCTTCTGTGGGTGTCGTATCGCGCGCGAAAATCGGTGTACGCTGGCTTGCAAGCATCTACACACACCCTATTTGCTGGGTTCCCATGACACGTAATCTGTCTATTTATGATCACATTTTACTCGGAAAATAATCAGTTTCACGGGGACACCAATTTCATCAAAATCATGACACAAATTAGAGCTTATCCTTTGTTAACATGTTTGGTAGCTACTCACCAGCATCAACTCCTTGGGGATGCCTGCTCGTTGCCCATAGTAATAACGATATTCTAGCGAACTGTCGTTATAAAACTACACTCACAATGTATAAAACAGAACTCAAACCTATAAATATAACCAAAATTTGATTAAAAAGTAGTTCAAACACACTTAAAACTCTGATCAAACTTCCTGGCCGCCACAAGCGCACCGTACCGACGTGAAATATTGTTGTGTTCTGCCGGTTTTTCAATGAACAGTGGCAGCAGCACAAGCGCAGAGTGGGGGGTATTTCTCTACGATACGCCTTCTGATTGGTCGTTTTGACAGCGCATACAGCTGGCGATCAGCTGATCGGCATCAATTTGCTTGGCGCGCACGAGGGAACAGTGTCAGTGAACGTCAAACTCACAACAACTCCCCGTGCCGTGAGCGCCAGAATCCGTACCGCTCAAGGGCCGCCGGGGACCGGGGCACCCTAGCCCAAACACGACTATAAATCGAAAATCGACACCGTTCTCTTGCCCCAAGGAAAAATTTACCAAATTTTGTCAAATTTATTGAATTTCCATCCCTTTGCTTACCGTTTTCTAACAAAATTCTGATAGGCAGAAAATGCCCCCAAAATCATCGAAGAACCATGGGGCCCTAACTTCTAGTCACAATTTCGACTGCACGACACAAGGTGCTCGTGGTTGCCGGAGTGAATTGCACTGTTTTCAGTGAGTTTCCGCCCCAAGTTGACCATGACCAGGGTACGCGAGGGGTTGCCACGCTCGAATGCAGTCGGATATACATGATGCACATCACGTATAAGGGAGAGCGGGCCTGCAGTTTGGCGGGAAAACCACACGAGTTGCATGCATACTGCCAGATATTTTAGCCCAACATATTAATGTAATTTAATCGCATGTGGAGTAAAGCCGTACGGCCATCGCGTGGGGTGAAGCATCTCTGCGGAATTCCGCTCACTGCCTGCGCGCTTCTTATACCTACCGACCAAGAGACCATGAGACGAGCTGGTGCAACCTTCAATTTTACTTTATCCGGTTGTCACATTTCACTTCTCACAGAACGCGCCAATTCGCAGGTGCACACATAACATTATTAGCTTAATACGTCGCTTAATATATTTGCCGTTTTATAAAAACAATATCGACGGGGATTATTGACAATGGTGTCCAACATTTCGCCGCTATCGCCAAGAGGTGGAATCTGATACGGTGGCCCGGAGGCTGCGTGAGCGAAGAGGGACACCCGTAGGCGTTCGAGGGGAATGCCAAAAAAACACGGCGCATATTGAAAAAACAATCTAATGCATGCGCGCCGCGGTCTGGCGGTAGTGTCGGAGGAGAGAGATACAGAGGAAGGACGAAGATGGCAAATGTGAGGCGGGCGTCTCCTAGGCTTGAACGCGGGCATGGCATCATCCGAAAACCATTAAAGCTGCCACCCAAGTACGAACCCAATCCCTCAGAACCCGTGGAACGGCGACGGCACGAGACGGGGATAGCGTCTGGGATGAGTGCAATCGACGGTAGCAAGGGACTTAGTTTCGGGGAATCACGCCATGACATGACTTATCGTTGTTCGACCCTGTAATGTTATCTCAATGTTCTCTATCACAAAACACCTATGTTTATAAGGAAAATTTCGTATCTTAATTTCCGTCTATCGCCATACTGTTCAATCAGATCCAATTCTAGTACGTTCTTCAGCAAATAGAGCCAAAATATCCATTATAATAGTAGTTTCGACTTTCGAGTAATGTACCAAAGAATATCAGTCCGGCTCTAAGCCCTTGGGGCTAGATGTTAGTGTTTCGCCCATACCAGCTCGAAAGCGCGGGCTAACAAGGACTGAAAGCCGGTCGGCACGATTATGCTGGCATGCAGGCTGCTGCGCTGACTAGGTACATGGGTACACATTTATGCGACGCGGCGAATACTATATGCTGGGAATGAAACGACAGCGCACTGTGCCCATGGGAGCGCGACAATGGGCGCATACGAAGAAATGTAGGAGCGCGCCGTCGTGGAGGGTGGAAATGTGCCATTCACCTGGCAATTAATGCACTGATGGCTCTTTACAAATTACTATAGAGAGAATAGAGGACTAGAGAAAGGCGACTTGAGTATGACGACGACGCAAGGTGGTCAAAGTTGAACTGAGTTCAACCACCGTGCCGGGGGAATTGCTAGTTGGGTAGGAAACAATAATGCTATGTTAATCGCCCGTATGGCGTGCTTCGTCGAGCGTTAAAGTGTAAAATTGAAACTTTTTTACTCTATAAATTGATTGCAAAGAGCGTCTGAAAAGCGCGCACAGTGGCAAAATGAGTGTGAATATCGGAGTTGTGTTTATTAGGATAGCACCTGATAGCACGATATTTTAAAGCGCGATAGGTGTCGCGGTTAGAGAATAAAAGTTTTGGTCTAGGACGACCGCAACATTGCGGTTTACCGCGCTTTCAGTGCTCCGTGGTAACCTTAAGAGTTGACGATAACAACGAAATTATCGACTAATTAATGCATATCAACCGCGAAGCAGTTAAACGAGATCCACTGGACGACATGAGGACCGGGGGGCACCACGAAGGGTATTTGGATAACTTAGCTTGGGTAAATTTACATCCTAACTAAAGGGTAACGCGACTGGCAAGTTAAACAATGGTCACTTACAGTATACCTATGTATGAGAACAATGCTGTCAACGTGCATGTGATGTTTATAGTAAGTACTCGCCGCCGCCCTAAAGAAATGTCTCCAAAAGTTGGCGACCTTCGTTACGATAGGCATCTTAACATCCTACGTCTTTTTTGTCATAAATTGTGTCTTAAAAGTACTTTGTACGCTAGTTGGAGACCTTGCTTATTGCTATCTTCAAATTGCTGGACTACTTCTTGGTACAGAGAGCTGAAATGCACCTCGCATGCTGGATCTAGTTAGACTTTAAAGGAATTCCAGGTGTTGCAATGGTGACATGGTGACTGGTGAAAATTGACTATACTTGCAGACTAACCCCAAAGACTCGAAAGTTTTATGCGGATGTCCCTTGAGAAAAGTGCGGCGGAAAAAACAGCCCAACCCGTTATTTCAAGATTTAGGTCGTTGGATAAATCTTAATTCTAATTGTTAACAGCGAGGCGCCCCTATTCAGGTTTCTTACAGAGCACCTTTCTTTGGGTCGCGGAACGTTTGGTAGCTCCCTAAGATTTGGGGAAGGTATAGTGTACTATTTTGCAGTTCAGCAATACCTGACCGAAGCTATAGCGATCTGGTTTAGCTGCTAGCATACTGTAGTGCTGTGTTTCGGTCTCGAGAGATTTAGGACAGTGAAATGATTATTTTTAGGGGAAGGAATGTTGCTTTGATAGATAGCTATGGCATGGTGTCGACCAGGCAATTATAAATGTCTTCGTCTTGAAGATCTATCTTCTATTTCGGTTCATTTGAATAAATAATGGAAATAATGGAATAACAATAAATACAGGCGATACTTGTTTCCGATTCCCACATAGACAGATTTGTTTATGAAAATGACCAGAAGTTTGCAGCCGCAAATATCAAGCACATCAAAACGGAAATAGAAAGTCGATGGCCAACAAAATCACTGTCTACCGCCACAACGCGGATCAGCTTTTCCCCACCCCCACGGCCCTCGGCCATACGGCCCACCCCAAACTCCTAGCAATCGGCTTGCTATTCTCTTCAATCCCAATAGGCACAAAGGATAACTTCTGAATCTCGGCACATGGCAAACCAGATCTCGCTGTGCGATACACCTCAAGAGCGCCAACCATACTATATCCCGATATACTAGCACCCCCCTTTTATTTTTGCCACTTCCCCCGGATCAAATCTAGCCCTTAGGAGCAAGCTGTGTAAATTATTCTTCCATACGGCCAGACCTGCTGCGCCCTTTCTTCATCCATGCGCCAGCAGGTATGGAAATGGAGAGTGAGTGAGAGAGCGCACGAGCGAGTGGTGAACCCCTAGCACATGCCCTCACACCCCAAAAATAGTCACACACCTTTACGGGGCTAGTGTGATTCATAGAGCACACGTGAGTTACGGGGTTGAAAATCTCCCTACCCCCAAAGCCTGCTGAATGCACGCATGCAGGCTCGCATGCGGCGGCTATTTAGCAAAAGCATTTATGACAGCATTTCGAATGAAAATAAAAAAAAAGTTTATAGGTAGGCGCAATGTTGCAGATTGGTTATCTTTGTTATAGTTGTCGCATGATACGTGTACAGAAAACCTGTGTAAAGAGAAGACATTGAATTTTGGCATCGTCTGGTCTTCTGGATGCCTCTGGATTAGCCAATAATAGCAATCCTGATGAATAGTTCCCTTTGAAATGACAAGCAGACACCAAACCAACAGGTTTCTATCTAATTAGTGCTCGGCCATGGACATGGGCTACCGAGACCACGACGATGGCATCGCCGGCGAGGCAATAGAAGTGGGGGTGAAGACTAGGCATGCCGCACGGTCACGGGGTTTAGAGGTAAGAGCTGTAAATGCACGCAAAAGTTTAGTGCTCCAGGGTTAAATATGCAAATTTAGGAATGATGTATCTGTTGTTATCATGTTTTCGCTTGTATCCGAATTAAATTAAATTAACAAAGTGTGGCGGAATATGCATGCTTGAATTAATTTCAAAACTTTTGAGTACTGTCCGTGTCATCTGTTTTATATCGTTTGAATAAATAATTAGAAAAAAACGTGAGAGCATACGAGTAGGTAGTTGTTTTTCACTGGATGAAACGGTGTTTCAGTTTCTGGATGGCTTGCTGTTGCTAGCCCTAAAAATCGAACCTTGAGAAATATACCTCTCATGATTCATTCATGCCCCATCCTCCAAGGGCGAAGAGTAGCGTAATGTGGGTTTTAAACTTGGTTAGTAAAATGAAAAATGCCAACACCGAAAGTGACGAAATCTTGCAACTGGTTTGGAATAATGGATTTACCAAGGGTCGAAATATACTACGTTATGACGCTGAGACATTCCCATCGTTGATATGCTGAGATAACATCTAGGTAGGTATACTGGACAGTGGACACGCGACCCTACCAAATGCATCTCAATGTCAGCCAAATCACCGTGGTCTACGTAAGTTACAGGAAGGAAACGCTTCCTCTCTTCCCCAACATCATCTGTCTCTTCAAGACGACAAGACCCCAGGGCCTAGAAAGTTTCCATCTGCAAATCGGTCACCACCATCGGATAAAAGCGAGTAAAAGTGAACTGTGAAATTGAATGATTCAATTCTTGAGGCATAAGTCGTAAGGATAAGGGGAAGAGGCGTCGGTTTTTGAAGTTTAAAGGGACGCTCAGCCACAGCTTGCTAATGTAGGGCTCTGAAAAACCAGGGGGTGCAACTTGCCTTGCCGGCCCGACAACCGGTGCAAAGATTTTGGGGGGGGACACACGGTGAAAAAGCTGGTACATAAGTGCTGTTTTCACATGCAACATACATGTGTTGGTTTCAAATTCACGCCAGGAAACCAATATGGTAAACGAGATGCAACTTTAGGTGATTGAAATAATACTTTTGTATAATTCGATCAATTCACCAGTTTCCTGCCAGAGCTTAGGTATACGTTAGGTGGGCTATAATACCTTTTGCCAGCCAGCGAGAGCGAGACGTCAAGTAGGATCCTCCTCGATATTTTCTGGTCGTTTGATGTCCTCAGTCGTAACTTTATCACAGAGTAGGTATTACAACTAACTTTAGTCAACTTGCTTGCAAAACCAATCAATTCAATTATTAACTAATGACTTCTCAATCAAGATCGTTGTTCCTCGACAAAATCACGCGACGAGGTGACTGCGAGCAAATACTGCGAGCGACGATGATTCGACTGGGAAAATATGGCCGCGGTCCCGTTCGTCCTATTGTTGGGCAGCTACAATCACTACCTTTCCTAATCAAAGCCAAACAACAATGATACCTACAAGGCGACAATGTGACACGTCAATAATTGGTTGAAGATGCGTTATTTCCATGATTAGTGTCAATAGTTCTTGAGTTTTACTATTAATATTAGCAGAATAATGTCCCCGCGTCTTTGGGAGTATACCCCTAACGAGTTAAATAGCTCTTCATGACTGATAACCATCTGAAGATTAGAAAGATGTAGGTAAAGACGTTTTCTCAGAAATAGCCTGCTTACGGGACTAGCTTTTGTGTAAATTCCGTCGTCTGCACAGCAGAGGAAGAAAAAAACGCTGCTTGGCGCGCAAAGTAAGAACGAACGAACCCTGTTCTGTTGGCACCCTCCAAGTCCAAGAATAGGAAAAGTGGTTGCGATACGTTTGTTGCATCTCGCAGTGCCCCCTTCTGTACGCGAGGCACACACGAAAAACGAGCTAGGTATTCTTGAGGAGTTGCCCCTGACCCTTCTTAATAATCTATTCTTATTATGCGTATAACAGTCGCTAACGTTCAAACGTTGTGTACCTCACTATTGTTCATTGTCCATATGTAACATTATTTCAGGTACTTTTCGTAGGATATGATATAGGGCTGGGTTTCAATTGCTATTTCATTCAACTGATAGTATTGATACCATAGGTATCTTACATATCACATTTATTTTCCACTAATTCATTTTCAGTTGCACACAACACAACAAAATACACATCAAACTTACATGAGATGAGGGCATAAATATATTAATTGAACACAGTCATGTGATGGGTTCAATAAATTCGTGAGAAAATTCATAAACTTTTCACAACTTTCTGGCTGAAATTATGCTAATAAGGTTCATTGAAAATTGAAATATCGCTGAAAAGCATACAAAATAAAACCTTGGTAGATTTTTTTGCACTTTGATCAAAATTCAAATTTAAGCATACTGCTTGCCAGATGCAGTTGAAGTGAATAAATTACATTTAAAACATACATACTACGTAGAAAAATGCATAGTTAATAGATGAGTACAAGATAGTATTGACATGATCACTCCTTGCAGCCAGTGGCGTAGCCAGGATTTGGGCCTTAGCGAAGGTAATTTCTGTTACGTTGTAAGATGAGCGTAGCGGTATTTGTAGTTCTTTAAATTCTGCCACTTTCCTGGGTTTTGGAAAATTACCCCCCACCCCCTTGCTGGCTAAACCACTGCGTGTAGCAGAAGGAGAGATGCACAATATCACAACATCAAAATGAACATCAAAATGACATAGCAGCATAAAGATAGATGTTACCAATTTATATCTCCTTCTTCAAAATCTCTTGGAACACTTTCTTTCTATCCATATCTCCTCGTCTCTCCCTTCCCTGTAATTGATACTTCATATTTTAAATCTTTCTTAAAAAACTATTTTTTAACATTTGCATTATTTTAAGCTCGACAAATATTCCTTCAAAAATTTGTGGAAATTAGCAATAACGTCGTCTTAAGTAAAAATTTGTTGTTTTTGAGGAGAATAGAAAAATATGGCAAATGAACAAAGCTGTGAAATGATTGAAATGAGTGAAAAAAGTGAAATTAATACTTTCGCTCAATCTTTTTAGCACCGATCCACAGCAGTAAATAGCTTTACTGTAGTTAGACATGGACTACTCAATTTGGACCGAGCTGGGTTGCCATGACAATTGGAGTTTCTTAAACTGAGCTATCCGTAGACGTTTGCCAATGGTGCGAGATAAAATTTCGTAGAGAATTAAACTCTACATAGGCTAGTCACCCTGCCATCAATCAACATTGAGTAATTTTCTTTTAAACTTAAAAAACTAAGGTTATAAGTTGTTGACTTTTCCACTGCACCTCTGGCTGCCCACATTTACCTTGGTCAAACCACGTAATCTACAAGGCTCTGGTACCATCCCATTAGTCGAAGGCAACACAGATTGTTTGTTTTTTTGACAGCTACCCAGATGCTGATA
The DNA here is from genome assembly GCA_001676325.1 of Amphinemura sulcicollis. Lineage (NCBI taxonomy): Eukaryota > Metazoa > Arthropoda > Insecta > Plecoptera > Nemouridae > Amphinemura > Amphinemura sulcicollis. The sequence continues at coordinate 11,036 of LVVV01432292.1, forward strand.
AAATATCTAACGAAAACATACCTTTATAGACGTATACCCTTAAATCGTGTATAAAAGTTGCCGATGAGTTTACTGATAAGAATCAGAGCTGTGAAAATATAGTAGGCCAAGGCCCTAATCTAAAAATGCCCTATTGAAAAATATTTTGCCCTCTGGGCATATTGTGACTGTAAAAATTTGCATACACAGCCCTAAAAGCATATATTTCGCCACGGGCGTATGATCGTGCCCTAATCCTAATGCCCTAATGGTTGGAGCATAGCTCCATCCTTTTCAGTTTACTATTGCTGAAACACGTACTAAATTGGCAGTTAAAAGAGTGATGGGTACAATAAAAAACCTTATTAATTAAATAAGAAAACATAGAATTAGGCCATATGATCTACACTTAAATGTAGCAGTCACCTTCAATATAGACTCAGGCCGTTTTTCGAAATAGAGCAAAAAGTTATGATTTTTTTTACATATCTATCCCAAATGTAAAATTTTTTACTGAAGCCGTTATTCCAAATTGCCACAGAAACATCAAACTGATAAGTTGCTAAAAACCACAGCCATGTGGTTTCTACTCAGTTCTGAATTCATGTCAAAAGAACTCGATTTATGCCAACTTATCACAATTAAGTCCAGGATTCACTCTAAAGTGTCTCTTCGGTGTCTCGAATCGCGATGGCGACGTCTTACGTGATTTTGTTCTTAGAAGCACGCAACCTTGGCCGCAGACGCCTGGCCCAGGTTCGAGCCGGCCACAGAGAAAACCCAGTAAGAATCCCGGCAACTCCGTAGAGCAACACCAAGAACAGCACGATCGACTGGATGATGACAAAATGAGATATCGACGTGCCAATGTCCAGCCAACTACCTTTGTTCGTCACCATGAAGAGGAAGTGTAGGCCCATGATGTCGCCGAATACGAGGAACATGAGGAACGTCTGGTTGATAGGAGCCTACGAAACAGATTTTATGCTAAAAAAAATGTGACAAAAAGGTGCTTGGATGAATGAGGCATTGTGAGAATCCTGCACTGATTGTTTCTAATTGTTAGGGTAGGGTGAGGGGAAATCTGAGCATTAGGAAGATACTGTACAAAAAATGCACCTTCCAATCCTTCAGCCCATTCCACCCTTTTCCATTCAGCCCAGCTAGGGAGCACCCAGGTAACAACTAGTGATATCTTATTATGGGAATAGAAAAGGAAACCAACAAAACTAAAATTTAGCAAGCTCATAACAAACGGCAGCCATGCACACATAAATGGTTGCTTAATGATAAGGACCATGTGGCCATCTTACCCTCACAACGATGTTAATAGCGCGGAAAGCGCAGGTGACTGTCAGGAACGGAATCATCGTCTTGCAAAGGATGAGCAGGGCCATCGTGAATGGTGAGAACACCGAAATGAAAGCTCGAACCCACGCCGGGTCGAACGAGTTAACACTGGCCACATTCCCAGTGCCGAAAAATGACACGATTATGTACAACAGCTAGACAGAGTCAAGGATCAAAATCTAAAACAACGATCGTAGTGGGCAAGCAGTGGGCAAGCAAAGGTATCAAAATTCCAATCAGGTTGCTAAATTATTTCAGATCAGGGTATTTGGATTCTTTGGATACCAAATTTGTGAAATGGTTATCCAGCAGCTGTAACCCAAATTATTGAAAAGAAAAAACAAACACTTTAAAATTAAATATGCAGTATTTTTGTCACCGAAGTCCACTTGGTTTGTGATATACATACACATGTGGGCAAATCCATTGCAGATCCACAGCCAACAGATGGCTGACCAGATAATATTCAGCTTTTGATAAAAATAAAAATAAAACTATTCAACACACCGTATTTGAGTGCGTGGTGTACTTTTACTATGTTGTGTACGAATATAGAGCACAAAAGTTACACATAGGAGGAACCACTAGCCACAGCAGCCTTCCGGACAAATTCGACGTTTCTTGGTCATTTGCGCTTAATTTTCCGTTGTTTCCTCCTTTATACGACAAATGAAATGAATGCTTATATCACAGCCCATGGGGCCTCCAACAACATTGAATCTGGCCCTCAAATTCCAAAGGTTGCAAAGACCTGGCTTAGACAATAAGTAGAGGGTAGCATTGACTCTGAAGCAGTGTTCATACTTTTTTGCATTGCACTTTTCCAAGGCGTAAAAGGATACGAAGAAGAAAGCTCTCCTAAAATCGTCAGATTCTAGCGGTCTGTAGTACCAAATATCGGTTAATACTTTGAATGTACACTCGGATAGCTGCAAAAAGAAAATAAGAAAATAAGACAGATCAATATAGGAGAGGTTGAATACATTGTGTTGCAAGAATCCACACTGTAACTCTCCAGTTAAGGTTCAGTCGTTTTCATGAAGAAAAAAGTATAGAATGTGAGTGAGAGGAAAGAAAAGGGAAACACAGTTTACCGGCAAGATGAGAAACAAACTGCGACAGAACTTGAGATTTGTAAACGTTTCGGCTGTACCTTTTTCAGTTGAATAGAATGAAATTCTAGATGTATTTTCTGGATTATGAATAGAAATTCTAGATACAGTGAAATTCATTCTGCTCAACTGAAGATGGCAAGGCCGAAAGGTTTACAAATTTCAAGTTCTGTCGCAGTTTGTTTTTCATCTTTCCGGTACGCTGCGTTTCCCTTTTCTTTCCTCTCACTCACATTATATCCAGCCTTTTGGAACAATTTCCTATAGTATATAGATAATATAAAGGTAGTCAAAGCATTAATCACATTGGTATTAGCTAAGGCAATTAGCCAAAACTACTCTTATGTACCACCTCTTCGACCGACCTTCAGTATGTTCTTAGGAACAGTGCTTATCCATCATTTTGGCACACTATCCAACAATAAAATCAGTAAACTACTTAAACGTAGCTTAGCTAACATAGCAAAAACATATAGGTATTCAATGCACTCGCATAAAACCTACATATCCACAAAAATGGCGCTCCCAAGATTCCAGTTGTAAGTAGGCATATCGAGATTTTACCTCTGTGCCCTTGGCATTGCTATACTCGATAGCCAGCCAGCAAAGCATGTTGACATTGAGAGCCAGCAAGAAAAGGCCCTCGTGAGTGACTGACAGCAGCAAGAAAGGAACCGCCAAGGCGAGACTGACGTTGAGAAGTCTCGCCAGCATCCAACGAGAGCCGAGCAGGACCAGAATGAATGACAGGCCTGAAGAAGGATTCATTGACAGCAATCATACTTTCTTCACACCAACATTGCTTTTTTATCTAGTTTAGCTTATTTATAAAAACGATTTCTATTTCCTATCCATGGGAGGAGTTGTGCAACTGGCTGAAGAACAGGGCCTGGATCATGTAATTTTTACGTTAGAGATGTCACTCGTTATCTCGGAGATCGCAAGTGACATCTCCAACGAAAAATTACATGATCGCCACCCAGAACAACAGCTAGTCAACACCATTGCTTTCTACAAGGGAGAGAAAAGACGAAAATGGAAAAAGGCAAGAAGCTGGAATATCAAACTGATGGCATTACTAATTCCCCAATTTACCCTATCCCCACAGAAACTAAAGAGTGTCAGGGTTTCTAGGGTCAGCTATGGATTATAAGTTGCAACTTAAAATTACCCAGGGTTTCTCACACCTCTACCGCCTGTCGAGACATTCTGCACTGCCAATCTGTGTTGATAGGTACTTAAGAGAGTGTAAACGTGTGGTGTTGCTCAATAATCACTAGCTTACGCCTGCATCCTTCAAAACCTCCAAAAATAATGCAAATATTTACCAAACATAGTCCAGGAGAGCAGCTGATTAAATAGTAGCAACCCATCTTTGTTGGCAAAGCTTGCCGACATTGTTTGCAAATTCCAAACTGCCACCGGTATCATTGCCACTTGGAGAAGAGTGACCCCAAGATACTTCTTCCCATCTTTCTTGTTGTCATATACTAGGTGCGTTTCAGGTCGAAAAACCAGGAAAATTGCTATGGCAAGCCACAGACACCCAGAGATGACACTGAAACAAGAAACAAATATAGTTACGATGGCTTACGCCAGGCCACGTCAGCTACTCTGCAAGTAGTTATGAATTAAATGAATTGAAATGCGATGCTCACACTGTGTAGATATTGGAATCTCGGCCCACGACAGGCAGCAACGGAAAGACGGCAAGCATAGCACAAGAAGCGAGCCAAGTAAACAGCAGCCGCCTGTTGCCAAATTGAGACAATTTTTTCGTCAGCGGCCAGACAGCCAGACCGACCACGCCGATGCTCAGCACCCAGCGGTGGAAGAAAGAAGCCACCTGAACAGGAATGGCAGGAGGGTGAACTGTCGACTGGAGTTTAAATTCTCATGAGATTTTTGGGAAAAGATGCTCTTACTTTTGTTTTCATCATTTGAAATATTATTACACTGGCACTGAGTCAAAGTTAAGTATAGCTTGCATTAGTTTCTCTCTGAAATGAGTGATAAGTGATACAACAGCAGATACAACAGCAGATGCAACGTCGAAGAGACCTTGATTGTGCCCTTACCATAATTTCAATTCCTGCAAGATAGAGCAGCGAGTGCTGCAGCATTTTCACTTCCCCCATATTTTGCCGCAGCGAACGTACAATTTCCATGTAGTCGCTGTGGTGCCGAGCAACAGACCACCAAATCACCTCGGGGAGAATGCAGTACACGTGGAACTGAAGGGGCAGATGCTGTACTGGAAGGTATAACACAAACAAATGCTCTCATCGGACAGTTATGGAATGGTCATTAATATTTTTACTGTAAATCGAAGAGTTGGGCATTAGAGTAGGGGAGATCAGAGAGCCACAGGGCTCTGGTCAAAAGCGTACCGGTTTAGCATGCTGGAAACACCAGTTCTCAGAGATCACCGAAGTTAAGCAACATTGCGCTGAGTCAGGTATTG